>JAOWBL010000006.1:478860-495663 GCA_028564865.1 Zenarchopterus dispar | reverse complement strand
TATATATATATATATATATATATATATATATATATATATATATATATATATATATATATATATATATATATGTGGTTTAGTATGTTTTACAAATCTATAAGTGGCCGCTGATTTCCGAGCACTGCTTTTTTTAAAACTACAGCTTAAATTATATGGAGTTAGTAATTTTAGCAACACAAAACAAACAAACAAACAAAAAAGCAATTTCTCATCAAACAGTTTCAAAACTCTCATACAGCAATGGACAGACTAACTTTGCAGCTTGTGGGCTTTTTTATTGATTTTTCTGCTTTATACTTTCACTTTAAATTTTCTGGTCAAAATAGACATTCAGACCTGTTTGTTGGCAAAGTCAGTGAGAAGACATGTCTTTACTGAGAAAATGTTTTTATTGCTCTTTTTTCTGTGACAAAATTGATGATCGTCTTTTAAAAAAACAGCAAATCACCAAACTTACTTTCAATTAATGAAATAAGAAAAGTTTCTGAATTTTCAGTGGCTCATGTTATCAGTAACTGTGGACTTCAGCCTCTCATCTTTCTAAGTTTCATGGGTCCTGCACCACATGAATGTTTCGGTGTTATTTCTTGCCAAATACAGATCCACCCTTCATCAGTGAATCTAACTATCACTCAGGCCTTCACAGTCCATGACTGCTTCTCCTCATTCTGCTGTGATTTCGTTTCTTCTGTTTATGATACTTTGAGCTTTTTTTTTGTACTTTCAGACAGTAATTCCAGTTCTGCCCATTTGTTTTCTTGTAGTTTTTTATTTTTATTTTTTGTGTTTTGTTTTTTTTTTTGCTAGTGATTTTTTTTTCTTCACCCTTTTTGGTCTGAGTTTTCATCACTTGAGGTTTTTATTAACGCCAAAATCTTCCCAGTTTGTTTATAGATTTGACCCACAGCAAACTGGGAACAGCCAGCACCTTTGGCTCCTTCTTGAAACAGCTGGATCATCCTTTCCATTGTTTCAACTCAGATCTCTCCTGTTGGAGCTGCGTTTTCTGTCAGTTACTCAACACGTACAAGTACAACTTGTTTAACATGTTTAACTTTGCAAAAATACTTTTTAAACACAGTAATTAGAGTAATTTGACTTGTGCAGGTTTTTATTTTAGAAATACAAATCACAAGTTGATTCAGTAATTAATTTCTGCAATTGATCTGGAACAAAAAATGCTATTAATTATCACACTCTAATATGTATTTTAAAGTGTTTTGGACAAAGACAGAATGATCAGCTTTTAAATGAATTACTTTATATCATTAATTTGTTTGCTTTGCCTACATAATAGTTCCATCTAATCTATTAAAACATTTGTATCTTATTATTCTTTGTTTTGATATATATTTCCCTGATTTTTATCTCTCAGAATAGTGATAAAGACATGTATTTAATACATTTTATGTAATTAGAAAGCTTTTTTGGCCTGGTCTATATGTGTGAGTTCTTACTGGGGTTTAAAACATCTCAGGTCTGAATCCATATGCACTAACTTCTTTTCTGTATCAGTGTTGCGCTGTTTAGCAGTGATGGAGTTAGTGCTTGGTCTCTTGACAGTGGACGGACGCTAATTGGGTTACTGGAGCCTGTTCCCTATTCACCCATACACAGTGTATAAATACACACTTAGAGACATTTTCTGCTCTGGCCCCGCTGACCTGTTCACATCATGGTTTATTTTTATAGTCGTAATTTGCCATTGGCTCCAATGGTTTGGTTTCAGAGGCCCACATCATTAATCATGGAGGGCATTACTGCAGTATAATTACACTTACTCTCTGTGAGCATGCAACATTTCCCCACATGTGTTCTCTCTATCTCTGCAAACAGTCAGGATATAATCGGCGGCAAAGTACGCTCAGTACAACAAAAAAAAGTAGCACAGGCCTGAAGATTGCACCCTGGTGTGTATTCATAGAGTAATACATTTAAAAAAATAATTTGAAAAATATAAAAGTTTCCTCTACTGGAGGATGCTCTGGTTATTGTTCTTTGTCACCGTATCTGTGGGGAAGGAGAGAGAAATATGTTTGCTCTTTGTCAATGTCTACGTTGACTAACAACACATGGACATCCTTCTAAAGAGCCTCATCTCTTTACATTAGTTACATTAAGTGTAACTAAAACACCCCATGAAACAATTAAATGTGTCTTTTGGAGGGGTTCGGGGGAGGGGGGGTTATGGGTGCATTGGAATCAGTGACAATACTGTGTAACCCCTTTAAGATCATTATTCCACACAAAAGGCACCCCCGGGGTGTGTGACACGTTTCTGAATGGGCTCTTCCGCAGGATTTAACGGGTTAACAACAGACAAAGGGAGCTGGAACCATGTAGCCCAGCAGGGGAGACCCTAGTGGAAACACCAGGCTGCCCTATAATCCCTGCGCTGTCCCATCCCGTTTGCTTTGCCTGCAATCACAGATGACTGACCTGTGCCGTGTGTCTGCATGGCTTTGGGGTGAGAGGAGTCACATGTTTTCTGCCGGAGCATTTCTCTACAGGATTTGTTTTACCATCTCATACACACATCTCACAATCTGAGGATGTTTCAGGTTTTTATGAAGAAGCTGCCAGCAGATATGATAGTGAAAAACAAGTTCTGGATGAATGCACATGACCTTTGGACAGTTGTTTGACTTCTCTGTCTGGTTTAATAACATGAAAACTGATCTATCATACAAATGTTGACATGTTAGTAACCGTCGTTGTGCATTAACACAAAGATCCGAGTAGACTCTGGTGTCAGAGCCCTAGTTGAATAAATCCAGTTTATTCTTAAAAAAATAAATAAAAGACAAGTTCTCTGACGTGAGTTTTTTAGGATTGCATTAAAACTTCCCTTTTGTGACTTCCTTAAATAAGAAAACTAGTCAAACCTTTGCTGAAACACCTCTGTGGAGGGAAGTCTCTTTGGTGCTACGTGAAGAGATGAAGTGTATTAACCAATAGATCTTACTGTACAGACACTCCGTCTAAACAGCTTTCTGTTCCGGTCTGTTTGTGCTTAAATGTAAAGGTCTTTGAGTTATTAGTGTACCTGAGCTGTAAAATTAAACGTGTATCTCATTGTTTGCTGGCAGCTGGGTGAAGGGATGACAATGTTTGTTGTAGGATTTTCCTGCTCATCACGTCTGACAGCCTAACCAGCATAGAAAATAGTTTTCTGGCTCCATGTAAAGTATCATGTTGACATTTGTCGAGCGTGCTCTGCTACCTGTATGAGACAACTGAGCAACCAAGAAGACATGAGAAGGTCCACATGTCCAAGACATAGTAGTCCCACAACGCAGAGAGACTTATCGTGAGGTATAATACTACGGTAGGTTACTCCAGCATCCATGTGAGTTCTTTTATATTACTATGTGTATTTCTGTCACCGTAACTCGAGGTTTTTAACTTTAATCTGTGGCTCAAACCCTTTGTGACTGAGAATGAAGCAGAAAATTAAAAAGATAGTGAAAAATGTTGTTTTGGACAGGAGTTGATCCTGTGGTTCATGGATGCAAGTCCATAGAGTAATGCCATCCTCCACACATCCTCCTCTTTACTGGTGTCTAAATAAAGACTATTAAATGTGTAAATTACTGTGTATATGTGATGTAGTCATGCACAGGTATGCAACAACGTACCATGATGTTATCGTGTAGTGAGAAGATCTCAGAACATTGAACATACTTGTGTCATTTTGTGATACACAGGGCCATAGATATGTATCAACATCGAGGTTGTGTCTTTGCAGAAGATAAAGTCACATAAACATTCTCATTGCACATTTGAACAAACTGCAACGTTTGGAGTTTTTAGGTTCTGTTGTGAGAATGCTGAGTCAGCTATAAAATGCTGAATCTTCTGGTTCATTGTGGGCCCACTTAAGTGGCGCTTAGAAGGCCCCACCAAGGCTCGAATCAAGGGAGCTGGACTCCTTTTTTCTTTGTTGTTGAAGGTGTTTCACCTTCCACCCAGAAGACAAATAATGATGCCTTCTCAGACTCCTGAAGGAGAAGTGGTCCTTAATGCCATTGATTCTGATCTACTCCTCCAGAGATGAAAATGTTCTGAGGTTCTTTGAAGTTCACCTGTAAGATAATAAATATTGGTCTAGCTGTGTTGCCGTAGTGGGCTAGACTTATAAAAGACAACTTGATATTCTTTTAAATATTTGCTAAGAAAGAAAAAAGAAATTAAGTGCACAATTATTGATAAAGTAAATCGGATTTTAGGGCCAAGTATTAAATGGTTTTGGTTTGCTTTCTCTTTTATTATTTTTTGTTTTTAATGGATTAATAATAGTAATAAACAGCAGTAGCTGTCACGTTAACCTCTTTACAGTGCAGTTATTACCATGTTTAATGGTGGAAAGCAACACAAAAATAGCTTCCAGTGACAAGAGAATACATCTACCAGTATGTGTGTTAACAGTTTTTCAGAGCTATTTGTGCTCTTTAATTTGTAATTTATAGACATTTTGTCTGCTTCTGAGAGGCGCAATGTGTAGGTGGCTTCCTCACAGACAATTTTTGGATGCATATATTCAAAACCAACTTGAGCTATATTTTATTTGATTCATTTCTTCATGAACAAAAGCGGTTCTAACTAAATCAGCTTTTAATCATTACTGTTTTATGTAGTTTCCTTAATCTGTACAGCATTTGTGTGTGTTTTCTCCAACATTATATCGTCATATAATCTCATCACAGTGTAAAGGCTAAACTAAGCATTTCATTTGTCTGTTTTTGTCCTGTGGTCTGGGCAGCCTAACAGGATATAGTGGTATTTGATGCACAAGGTCTGGCCATGAATGCAGAAAGAAAAGATCGCAAGATGAAGGTGCCATACTGTCTTATCCATTTTAATTGCTGTTGAAATTAATTTGAAAATGCTCAAGTCAGTTAAGAAGATGCATTTCTTTGGATGTGTGTAATGTCATATTCTTCGATCCACAGAGGTTACCTTATGTGTGGGAAACGTTTATGTTTCTGAAAGTCTACCATTTGGAATTCATTAGGTATTGATCCCTTTTAGCAACGGTAAAAGCTCAGTCTGATGGCGGCCTTGTCTGAAGCCAGGTAATCAATCCAGTGCCGTTCACAAACAGATGCCCTATTACTCTGTTATTGGTATACATCCAAATGTAATAGTCCAACAAAAATAGCTTGTATCTGTACCACCGAGTGACTTGAAATTTCGATCCAGCAGTATTTACAGTATTTACAGAAATCCTCGTGGCTGGTCGGTTCATTTCTTTCTTTCTTTTTTTTGTGAGTTTGAGTGTTTGCTTGTCTCTGCACATTCTCATCTTCTTTCCTTTTTTCTTCCAAGCTTGCCCTCCATCTTCTCTCCCTGTGCACTGATTGGCTGCAGGCTAGTCAGCTGCAGCCAATCAGCTGTCCTGACAGTGCCAGTGTTTAGTCTGGTGCTAGGCAGCAGGATCAACAGACAGGTGGATCAGGCAAAGTCCTCAACCTTGCTGGCAGATCCTCTAATCTTTGTTAGCTTTTAAAGCGATGTTACTTTTGGTTAAAAGTCACTAAACAAGAATCTCACACACCTAAACCATGAAGTCTGTGTTTTTGAGCGTCATGAATTGTCCTTTAAAGTCAGAATGCTGAACACTGTTGCCTTTGGAGAATCCACAGCTGCATTCAAAGCATGTAATCATCATTTTGTTTTTTCTACAAATTAAACATTGTTTGTATGATCTGCTTTCATTTAATGCAGGTCACAAGAAAAGTAAAATATGTATGTTAATGTTACAACAATAGAACTGCATGTTTGGGCATTTGCTGTAGTAGGTGTCCAGACAAAAATAATAATAACAAAAAATCTATTGTTATTACTACTGTTGTTGGTGATATCAACACATTTTATTCTTCTCAGAAACAGGTTTTCTTTGTGTCTTTGTGGCCGAACACACAAAGGTGAGGCACAATGAAAGGATTAAGCCACTCATTGTGGTAAATGGGGAGGAGCACCGTTTTAAGCATCCTCTTTTTCTTTGCCAGTGCTTATATTCAGTTTTTTATTTGTTTGTTTTTTTTTCTTAAAACTGTTATGTTACATATTCTGTATAGAATTAGAAACATTTACATTTGGGTTTTTTTTACTGAGTTATTCTGTTCCAGACAAATGACACCAGACACTTTAGGAAGTGCATTTACTTCCTAAAGTGTCTGGTGAACGTATATTCAGACGTTGTGAAATGGCTTCAAGGATATGGACTTCATATGATATGCCTTTTGGTTGTTTTCTCAGCATAGCTTGAATGGAATTAATTGACGTAAGATCTTTCAGTTAAAAGTAATAGTGTTTCTGGTGAACCTGTGTAGACTAAATGGCTCAAATGACCTTTCATCAAAGTTGTGGCTGCACAGTTTTAGTAAAAATAACATAAATGTGTCATGTCCTAGACTGTAAGGAAATGCCAACTGCCAGGTGAACAACCCATGATTAATAGAGCATGAGTGCTGAGTTTGTTTTGTTTTTTGTCCCCCCCTCCACACACACACACATACACACACACACACACACACACACACACATACAACACCTAATTTGGTGACTTTATTAACTGATGCACAGTTCTGGTAGCTACACAGTTATAATTTATGATCATGACATATTAACAGGATTTTATTCTGCTTTTTATATTTAATAATTTGGTCCCTTTTCATATCTGCACATATGTAAATTGTTGTCTTTCTGTCCCCCACTGACTGGAGCATTTTATGGATTTTTTTTTTCCACCCCTGTTCGGTTCACAGTGGTATATGCCATCCCCATGGGAAGTCTGTTACCCCCGGTCTGGTTTGAATTTTGACCCTGGCCTCCTGCCTTTCAGGATATGAAACAACCCACTCAGTGTGAGAATGTTTTGGATCTTTTTTGGCTGAGTCTGCTGGGTGTTGAGAGGCTCCGATGGCTCCATGGCCATCTTGTTTGGAGCTCTGAAAGTCCGGTGTCAGTGGTGATTAAAGTGTGTCTGTCTATGACAATGTCCTTGAAATGTCTTTATACAATCCACTAGTCGTAAAAGTCATCATATAACATGAAAATACACAGATCAGTCACTATCCTCATATTCAGTCGTTTGATAGACAGATGTGGCAGTGACAGAGAATGAGAGGAGAGCAGGGAGCTCTTTAATGTGTAACAGCAGCAAAGAGGAGTTGACTGTGCATGACTCGCAGGGGTTGTCCACTGCGATCGTCTCGGGTTTTAACACGGCGCTTCTCGAGTCACTGGCTGTGGGTTTGTGTCTTATGTCCTCCCATCAGTGAGCTGTAAAAATGTAAGCAAGTGACAGTGGATGCTTTGTGTTGTCGATCCCAGATAATGGCAGGAACCAGTCATCAATATTTAGCTCAGTGAAAGCTTCTTACCAGCATGACGACAGTCACATTACAAGTAGTTCTCTGAAGTCAGTGTAAATGTGCCTGCTGGTTGGAGTTTGATCCAAGACTATAAAAGGATTAGTCTGCATTGTTGTAAAAACTCCCTGTTTCATTTGCTTCAAGTATTTCAAATGAATGAGTTTGGATCCCCAGTTTCACACACATGAAAGTGACTTCAGAAAAATACTTTGGTCATTTCTGATGGTTCAATTTTCATATCCTGCAACAGCTCTTTAATTTCATACAGTAGCTTGCACACATTGATATCTTATGTATTTTTATTTCATGCTACTAGCCCTATCTCTTTTTCAATCTATTAAGTTGTTTCCTGCTACATCTGATACTATCAAACACAATGAGGCTGTGTTCAAATGTAAGACCTGTAAAACTTCTGCTCCATAAATGTATTATAACATACGATAACAAACAAAAATTGTAAAATGAGCACAGCCCCCGAAACGTGAACTGCAAAAGACAAAGTCTGTCGCTAGCTTGAACAAACTTTGCATTTTCTTGTAATTGTGAACAGATCTGGTCAAGTGCAGCAAAAGATCAGCGGTTTGTTGTTAATCTGTGTGATAGAGCTGGTGTGTGAACTTTAATCTTATTTCTGGTGGATACATGCATGTGTTATTGTAGGAAATCAACATGAACTCTTTGGCTGCTGTTCTGGGTAAACTGAGCTATTCAGCATGGTGAAAACACTTGTCTGCTGTTAATGCATGATAGATTGTTACTCTATATACTTTGATCTGCAAGTTGCAGCTTGAATACTTGAAAATACTGTTCTTGCCAAAGCTTTTCTCAAACTCTCAAAAGAAAATATGGTTTCATTAGGAAATGCAGTGTATTCAAATAGAATCCCAGTTTCTCATTTTACTAAGTAACATGAGAAGCATTTTTGCTTCTTTTATGCACTCTTTATCAGTGCTAAATCGATTGATTTCATTTATTTTGAATGTATTACAAATCTAATCTGTTTTTGCTGAAAGAATGAAGATGAACTGGATTTTAAAGAAGGCGCATGTAAACATGGTTTCAGTCAGCTTCACATATTTGAATTAAGAGGTTCAGTACAGGGCTTGTCATTAGTTTGTCATGAATCCAGTTGTATGCCTTTGGTCTGTCAAAAAAATTCTGGCATCTGCACTGAAATCTTAAGCAACCAGCACGCCCAGAGAGTTGACTTTGGAAGGCGCTGAGCATTCCAGCTCCGCTCAGCATTAGTTCCTTCTTCTCTGCAACTCGGTCGCTGGGCAGTCTGCCAGGTGGAGGTTGCCATGACACCACCCTTTGCACTGCTTCCCACCAGAAGGTGCCAGATTATAGGAGGGGGCAGGTTCGGGCTAACGTTTTGATTCAGACAAAAGATGTCTTTACAATGTCAGCAGAATACTTTTGGGGAATGCTGGGACTCTTTTCAGCCAAAGTTTTGTAAGTTTTGGTGCCAGGCGAGAGGGAGACAGAAAGACACAGAGGGACAAAGACGGAGACATCTGAACAGTGATGTCAGAAGATTCTTTTTACTGCAGTTTATTCTTCTCTTATTCTTGTTCGTGTCAGAGAAAATGGCGGACGGCACAATACTGAACAGTGACGCTTGCTGCTCATGGCCCACAGCAGTTGACAGAAACATAGCAAGAGTCAGTCTGACAGAACTCTAGAAGATGTCTGTTTTTGTTGTTGCACTGCGATTGCAGGAGTATTCTGTTGTTTGTGGCTCTCTGGCGCTGGCCTTGTTATTGGCAGCTGACTGTGGCATGCTTGATTACACTGGCATCCCTCTCAAGCCTTGCTATCTGCGTTCTTGGCTAAGTTGAGCTAACCTCTCACCACAGCCACATTGCTGTGGACCTGCAAGGGGACTACTATGGCAAATCTGTGGGCTACTTTAGGGCAGCAAAACACAACAAAACTATGCTAGTTATAATTATCAACTTCATTTCCTCCATCAAGAGAGTTATGTCGTCGCACAGTCTGTTTGTTAGCAGGATTACTTAGATAATGTATGGATGGCTTTGGGTCTCAGTTTGTAAGTAATTAACTTTCGATGGTGAGCACAGTCCAGATCTGGATCCTGGGTTTTTATTCAGCCTTGGAAGAGGTATGAGGTATGCAGCGCTCCCAGCTGAGGCACAACAGCTTGATTATGTGAAGTTATTTGATCCAAATCTTTTTCTATTGTGAATCTCACACCAGAATATTTCTTCACAGGTTTTCTAATGTATATTTTCTTCCTTTTTTTTTTTTTTGACTCCTCATGATGTTATTCGTTGAGTTTTCAGGCACTGCACCTTCTGATTTTGTCTTACAAGTAAACAGTTATTCAGCCTCATTCTGGATGGTCCCACATCACTGTGTTGTATCTAAAAACCACTTTCTTTTCCTGTTTTTAGGGAGACATTGTAAAAGTTGGCCCATCAGCAAACCTGCACCCCTGCCCCCCAGGAGGACACATCCAGGGTGAGCTGTCTGACCTTTGATTGTTTGAAGTGAATCCTAAAGTATCCATCTGCAGTTTTTGAGGTTAGATCATTTTTTTGGTGTCATGGTCTGAAAGAGCAGAGGTCTGGTGTCTGGTGAGGACGCGTTAATTGAAAGGGTTTGAATTTTTATACTGATTTCTTTCATGTTTACTCAGTTGTTTTCATGCTTTGGCCATGACCATTTGGCACAAACCCGTAGATCCGATCTTGTGGCAAATCTGACAGCACAAGCTCGCTTCTGTGGGTCTTTGTCACTGTGGTGAGAACTGCATCATTAATGTCTTCTTTCTCTTTTTTCTGTGCTGTACAGCTGTTTTATAAACATATATTTAAGGTACATTAGGTACTTGTTAAGATTAAGCCAAGGTTGTTATCCTGACCATGACAAAGAGCTCCAATATTTAGAGGATGTTCTTTTAGTTTAAATCTAAAACATGCAAAAGAGGAGAGCAAGGGAAAATGTAGGTTAGAGTCTGATGCAACTCTATCTGTGTTGTTGGAAGAGAAGAGGAACCTTAGTAGAAGATGTGTGCATCCGGGTTGAGGTAGTAGGTTGTATGGTTTAGAATTACACCCTGGGAGTTAACTGTACAACCTTCTAGCTTTCCTTGGAGTACACGTATGACATCAGTGTATACACAATATTACTGCATTATGTTTCATCTCTTGACTCTCAATGGTCTTCAGGATGATTTCATTTTTGCCCGACTTTACGTCATAGCTGGGGATGAGCGGTGGATACTCTGTCTGTTGCTTTTTCAAACTTTAAATTGGAAATTCCGCTTTAGGAATGAACAAAGTATTATTTCATGGAAGTGAACGGAATTTTTACTTATGCTGTATTTACTATATCGTGGTTAGTCAGAGTAACTGCTTGCATCATGTGTTTTATGGTGCTCTTTTAACTTCAAAATTTGCATTAAAGCAGGTAAACAAGTGAGCAAATCTTTTGCCCAGATATGCAACAAAATTAGGTGCATTTTTATGCTGTTTATAAGCAACATGATTGGTTACATTTTGGGACCAACACTGTAGCATCTTGATGATCAGAGACTTTCAGTAATTATTACAGAAAGATGTTAAACTGGTTGCAACTACACCACCTATTTGGTCTTATTTTGAGTGCTGTTTTATCACCAACATCTTCATGGGAGATAGAAAATTTGCCCCCACAGTGGTTTTGATTTTCAAACTGTTGCACCATTTTTTTGGTCACAGCTCAGCATGCGGTGTATGGTCTCCTCAGAATCAGTCGCATTTTGACTTTTATGCCAAACGCTGGCTCACCAGACGTGAACTGTGAAATTTATTAACTGAAAAATAACAGATTGTTCCTGGTGATTGCAGTGCTCTGTGGTTCAACAGTATTGCCTTTTATACAGGACATTTAGATCATTTTCAGCTGCTGATTTTAGTGAGTTATGTTTCAAATACTTTGGATTTTGAGGTTTGATGATCACATCTGACACTGTCTAAAACAGTGTGGGAAAAGCTGCGTGTTTATGCGTTGTCTTCGAGCCCCATGATGCATTGTTCCCAGTTCTATACGTCCATTTGTGATATGAGCTCTAGTTTCAGCTTTGAAGCTGGCCTTGGCAACACTGAGCTCTCTGTTTACTCTGGTCGTGTCCACGGGATGCTTGTGTCAAACTTCATCTCTATGTGGCACTAAGCCATGGCTTGTAAAATGACTCCAGAGCAGCACACAGGAGAAAAATGGCCTGACAAATCAGCTTGAGATAGCTACTCTTCAAGGGGACCTGATTTGTAAAGTGGCGTCTGCTGGGAGCACTGTTGTATATTTGGCTGTAATTCTTTATCATTGTGGCAGTTTATTTTTGTTTTGATGGATTGTGTCTGGAGTCGGCAACTTCTGTCACTTAACCAGTTAGGATTTTGGTTTCAAGCGGTTGAGATTTGTTTTTTAATTGATTTATTTTCCTTCTCTCCTCTCCTTTTTCCGTGATACTTGCAGCCAAGGCTTTCACCTGCACCAGCCTACTTGATGTTTATTTAGATCATATAATGGATGTACAATAATCTCTTACTGCTAGATGGTTGACATTTTGAAAAATAAAGGATTTGAAGAATAAGAACAAAAACAAGAATAAGAAAACCTTTATTTGTCCTGCAGTGGGGAAATTGCATTTTTGCAACAGCAAGAACAAGAGCAGCTGTTGTACAACAAGACAAAGCAAAAAAGAAAAAAATATCTAAGATGAACAAGAAAACCCAAATCCAAAATAAATAAAATTAATAGATAAAAGTGTCAAAGAGTACCTATGTTTATCAAGCACTGAGTATTGAATATGATTAAGTAAGTGGCTATGAGTATGTTAAAAAAAAAAATCACTCATATTTGGCAACAGTATGCAGATGGATGATGGACATATGAAGATAGTATGAACAGAACTGACAGAGGTCATTGTAGAGCCGGAGGGCAGCAGGAAGGAAGGACCTGCAGAATCTCTCCTTCACACAGCGAGGGTGCATCAGTCTGTCACTGAAGCTGCTCTCCAGACCAGACAGGGCGTCCTGCAGGGGTGTGACTCATGGTCCAGCATAGATGTTAGTTTAGCCAGGACCCTTCTGTCACCCACCTCCCTCACTGAGTCCAGAGGACAGCCGAGGACAGCACTGGACTTCCTGATGATCTTGTCCAGCTTTTTCCTCTCTCTGTGATGCTGCTGCTCCAGCAGGATGGCTGATGCTACAGCAGAGTCATAAAAAGTCCTCAGAAGTGCCCCCTTCACTCTGAAAGACCGTAGTCTCCTCAGGAGGTAGAGTCTGCTCTGTCCCCTCCTATACAGCACATCCACGTTGTTTGACCAGTCCAGTTTGTTGTTCAGGTGAACACCCAGGTACTTATAAGAGTTCACCCTCTCAATGTCCATTCCCTGGATGTTCACCAAAACAGGAGCAGTAGACCTGCATCTGCGGAAGTCCACCACCATCTCCTTGGTCTTTTACGAGTTGATGGGAAAGTGGTTTTGCTGACACCAGTCTACAAAGTCCTGCGTGAGTCCTCTGTACTCTGCATCGTCATCATCAGTGATGAGGCCAACAATCGCAGAGTCATCAGAGAACTTCTGCAGGACACAGCTGTCTGTATTGTGTCTAAAATCTGAAGTGTAGAGGCTGAAGAGGAAGGGGTCCAGGACGGTCCCCTGGGGGGCACCTATACTGGAGGTCAGAAGGTTGTTGCTTTCTATGCTTTTTTTATACATCTCTTATTATTTACATATAGACACCTAAGATCAACCCTTTATCTGTTAACTATCAGTGCAGAGGTAAAATAAGATTAAAAGGAAATGGATATTATTAGATCATCAGTAATGAAATCTGTCTTGATAATAACACCTGTAGCAATAATGCCATCACAGTCATTGTCATTAAAGAGGTTTCAGTGTTAGAATATGATCCCGGTGAATTCCCAGAAACCAAAGAAGTCCTTTTATCCTGTATTTTTTAACCTCAATGGCAGGAAAATCTGCCTCCTCAGTCAACAAAACATCACGAGGGTTCACGTTTCTGCTGTTTGACCCACTCAGGAAAACTGGTCACAGCAACTGGTGAAAAGTGAACACTGCAAAGTGTCACACAGGGAATATTATTCCAGGCAGTTTAAGTAGAAGGATTTGTTTAAGAAAGAGGACACAGTATGTATTGGATTTAATTCATTAAATTATTTTTTATTTGTTTAATTATTTTTACAGAAAGAGGAATTCTGTATCTTTTTTAGCGGAATGGGGAGAATCAAGATATACCTTGCTTGTGTTTATTTTAGGACCGGCACTTTTTTGGGTCTCTTCTCACCTCTGAACCTCAATCATTCCTCCAGATGTGTAGAGAAAGCATTGGCGCTGTGAATCCTGCTGTCTCAGCACTCTCCGGTCCAGCTGCTCCAGCAGCAGAACTAAAATTCATTGGTTGCAGCTGGGTTTTCATTTATGGGACATTTGAGCAAATAAATTATAGCCTGGTTTAAATAGCAGATTATATATAATTTTTTTTTTTTTGGCATTTCTTCTACAACAGCCTTTAAGAGATATATGATGTTGTGGAAGCTCAAGCTGCTTCAGGTGGCTTTAAGGCTGCTGAAATAGAGAATAAAATAACATCATTTTTGTTACATTTGTGTATCATAAACTGCTGACTATTCTATGAACTTCAATAGCTGACTTATGTATGAAAAAAACTCCATATTATTTTAGATAAGCAATAATGAAACTGCCTGTTGCAGAAAATGATCAAATCAGTTTATTTATATTCTCAAGAAAAAATAAAGCTCTTGAAAGGCACAAAGCGCTGAAATAGTCACCTTGCTGTTACTATATAGTAGCAATATTTGCAGCTTCATTCCCTCCACTTTACCATAAGTGCAAAAAAGAGCAGATTGTCTTCAGTTGTGTGTAAAGTTCAATTTAGGAAGACTTGGATCAAGAAAATGTTGCTGTTTCATAGCACTTTACAGCTTCATACAGTTATAAAAACAAAAACACTCTTTCCCCAATCTATATTTCAGTGTACAGATTCTCTTAAAATAATAAGTTAAAGTGTATTATTGTTTAGGAACAGTATAACTGGAAAAAGAAATTTCCATTATATATGATACTTTTCCTCCCTGAGGTCTTACAGAGCCGGCCCACTGGATCACAGGGAGAGACAGTGATGGTAAAATCAGCCAATTGCTGCACACATCCATCAGTGTTTCAAGAGCAGCGATTGGCTTCTCCTTCTTGACGTCACAGACAAGTAGAGACCTTAGTGACATATTGTCCGAGATTAGAACATTGTCATTTCTGGCCGCAGTGGTACTTCAGCTCCCAAACACACAAAATCTTGCTTTCTTATGAAAAAGGAGTCCTCCTCAAACTCTTTCTTCCCGACGAAACGTGTTACCCTAATGCGGTCTGGTTAATGGCAAATGAATAATCATAACACACCGATGGCAGACGGGGATGTCATCGATCTGTCTGGAGTCAGCCCCTCTCCGCCTGCTGCATCAGCCACTCTACCCCTATTGATACACTCTTGCCCCTTGACCCCTGGGACAGATCAATGGCATTGATTGAAGAAGGGCAGGGACAAGGGCAGGATCTGCTGACTGGCCCGACAGCTAGTGTGACAAGACATGATCGTCATTAATGTCCCGCTGGCTGGCTGGCTGGCTGGCTGGCTGGCTGGCTGGCTGGCTGGCTGGCTGGCTGGCTGGCTGGCTGGCTGGCTGGTGAGGCGTTGTGCATCACATAGTCCCTGCTCCCTGCTCTCCTCCCTTTCCACCTTCCTCCACTTCTTCTGCCTCTGCTGCTCCATGTTTCCAGTTTGTGCTGCCTGCACTGACTGAGATGAATCCATTGTTTGGATGCCAGTTCAACGGTGGCTTGGTTATTGTGACACAGACACACATATCCAGGTTGTGCAATTGCAGATGTGTGCTACATGATGTCTCACTGTGCCAGCCGATCACCAGCCACAATGAAGCTTGTCCTATTTATGGATACTTTGAAAAGCTGTCCTTGATGGTGTTCAAAGAGAGTGAATTAAAATCTGTTTGAACTCTGCCAAAACAACTTCTGTACAGTTGGATAAAAAGGCAACTCTCACCCTCATAAAATCTCAGTATACTTCAGTTTCCATTTGGCATCACTGAAAATCACAGACACATAATGACTGGACTGTAAATCTGCTTTTGTACCATGTTTAAACTTCTTTCGTTTCTCCAGTTGGAGTAGATTTCCACTCTGCAGCAGAAACAAAATGGGCGATGTTTGTATGTATGAGGAGGGGTGATGGGCAGGATGCGACGATTCCAGACGCTGCAGTGACACGGCTGTAATGGAGCTGATTGATCACCTATATTGCCGCCTGCTGGCCCCGCTTGCTCAAGCATACAGCAAACTCCCAACCCCCAGCCGCTGCGTCACAACCAGCATCATCAAGCAACTCTGCTAAAACCAACCATCCCCCATAGACTTCAACCTGGCCGCGGTTTTGACATTGGCTGCTGGAGTTACTTCTTCCTGTCCTTGGCGCTTCGCTTGCTGAGTTTCTGTAAGATATAGGTGCATCAAACATATTTATCCTCTTTGGCCAAATTAACATTCCAATTTTGCTCTTTTTGGTGTTCCAATATAGTTGAAAAAGCTGTTGCTTTCCATTTGAATTAAATGGCATAATCAATCAATGATAACATTTGCAGATCTTGCTCCCTGCCCCCTCTACGTGACATGGGGTCATAACCCTAATCTATCCAGGGTGCTGCAGGTGATTAAGATCTGAGATTAGGACAAGCTGTCATGGGTGGATCTCGCTCAGACACGGGGACAATTAAGAGAGTGTCCTCTTTTTCAATTTCATTTTCATCCAGACATACACTGTATCATCCCGCTTTTATGCTATTCCTTATACACATTTGTCAAGTGCAGAATTAAAACATTTTTCACCTTTGAAGGCATTACTGAAATTGATATTCGGTATTAAAACTGCATAGGGGTATTTCAGCTGGGTGTGTGTTTTTGTTTGGGACAATAGACCTAACATATTTACCTGAACCTTTTTTTGATTCTACAAAACCTTTAGATTCCCCCAGTTCAGCTCATATCCAAATTACATTTAATACATTTGTCTGAGATCATTTCTCTGAAATTTTTAATGGGATTATCTGGAAGTATATATGTCAATATACATGCAGAAGCTTTAAAGCGAAAGCTTTTTTTTTTGCATCTTCCTTGTGTGTGAATGTGGAAGACGACCTAGCACAATTAAGAACTGATTTCTTACAAGAGCAATAAGAAAATTCTGTGACACTCGGGGCAGCTGTGTGCCTTATGTTGCTGCTTACCAGCCTCGGTCACAATATTATGACAGCAACTGTTTGCATTCACGCCTGTGCTGACCACGTCCCAGTTTGTGTG
>JAOWBL010000006.1:463227-478760 GCA_028564865.1 Zenarchopterus dispar | reverse complement strand
TTACCAGCCTCGGTCACAATATTATGACAGCAACTGTTTGCATTCACGCCTGTGCTGACCACGTCCCAGTTTGTGTGACAGTTTGTGTGTGTGTTCGCTGAACACAGCAGCTATAGCCTCATTTCCAGTGTTTCTCCATTCAAGCTGTGTTGGCTGTCTCTGGTTTTTGTTTGTGTTTATGAGTTTGCTTTTGTATATTCTGACTCAAATAAGTGCCAGTATTGCATTTGTGGCTATTTGGATTCACTAGGGTTTGTGTAAGCGTTACCATGTCACGGTACAGTGCACGTTACAAGACAGTGGGATCGCTACAGTGCACCGCCGCCGCCGCCACCAGACGTTTTGCTGCAGTGTGTGTATGTCTGCGGGTGCATGTGTCTGTGCGCTACTGGAAAAGAGAAGGAATTGATCAGCACAGGGAGGAACGTGTTCACTGGCAAAGGCTGGATGGAGGGCGTGAGTGTGTGTGTGTGTGTGTGTGAGAGAAAGAGAGAGAGAGAGAGAGAGACAGTGCAAGGGCTGTCGCTGCAGACTCCTGCTGCAGTACCTCACTTTGGGCAAGCAGCTGCAGATGGGGGGAAACAGACAAGCGAGACAAGCAGACAGGTACAGAGCTGGTGTGATAGGAGGGGGTGAGTGGGGGTTGTAGTGGTGTGGACATGGTGATAGAAGGCGGTAGACGCAGGGCGAGAGGTGCAGGGGTCAGGTGGGGGAGGAGGGGGTGATTGCGAGCTGGTATGTTTTTCTTTTCCAGTTTTTGTTTGTTGGGTAATGGAAGCACATGTGATGATGCAGGAAGAAGGTGAGAAGAAAACATGTAAGTGGAGGGTGTAGATGACACTGCCATGGCCAGTGTCTGAAGTGGGGAGGAGGAGTTGTGGTGTTGGGGGGTGAGGATGCTGATATGGAGCTGATAGTGCAGACAGGATGGGGCTATACACTGTGCTGGGAGTTGGGGGTGGGGGTGTTCCCGCCTCACCTCACTGATGTGCGTCTGGCTGCAGCTTCCCACGGACACCTCAGCTTCACCCGCTCGCCCCCTGCTTCTTTTCTTTTAAACTTTTCCCCTTCTTACACCACTGCCCTTTTTTCCCCCTCTGCTCCTCCTCATCTTCAGCTCAGAGGCGGTAACAAAAGGCGTAGTCGGTGGTAGAAGAAGAGTGAGCGTGCGAGGCAACACGTCAGGTGGCGCGGCGCATTCATTTCCGGAAGCCTACACTTTTCCTGGCAGTCCCCAGAGAGAAGGAGAGAGTCACAGACGTCTGTCCAATATATATTTCTTTTTGGACTGAGGGGGAGGAGTTGCAAGGTGGGTGGTGGGATGGGTGGGGGTCAGCCGGTTTGGATGGGTGGGGGGTGGAGGGGTTGTAGTGAGCGGTATTTTAAGTGGGATGATAGTAAAAAGATTACATATAATCTTATTAATATCTACAGCAGTTTTATGCCAATCAATGTCTACGTTGATTCTTTGGATGCAGCTGAGATGCATCTTATTTAGATGGATGTTTTATGTTTGACTGAAGCTCGTCGCCTTTGACACTGACATCTTACTAAGTGCTGGTTGGGTCTGGCATGGAAAGTAGCAGAAAATGAGATCTGAAGGGGGTCAAGTTTTGGAGGTAGCTTAGAGAGCCTATGCTGGAGACTCCTGTGTTTTTATTATTATTTTTTTTATTGCGGTTTTCTGAAAAGCTTATTTTTATGTGGAATTCTGGTCGGCATTCCCCTTAAAGCTGAGCTGAGATACAGCGGAGCCTCAGAGCTCTACATTTTTATTGAATATCCAACCGAACCTGCTCGTTCTTGCTCCTTTGATGCAAGAAAGCCGGAGGCTGCGGCTGCGGTGTGGCTTTTTGCATCTGACTGTCAGAGCGAACAAACGGACTGTCCAGCTGACAAGTTCTGGTCCAGATACCCTGGAAAGGAGAAATGTAGACTGATGATCAGCTGACGCTGTTTAGGACAAAGAGACAAGCCTGGCTGCTTGGCTGGGGGGCTGTTCCTTTTCCAGCACAAAGGCTAGTTAGCACAGAGCAGGCAGTGCAGGCTTGTCTGTTTGTCTGAGCTTCTGCTTCTGTGTCTGTCTTCATGTCGCGATGGAGATCATTTAAGTCCGTCCATCTCCGAGATTGTACCACTCGGTCCAGAAAATGTACTCCTTTGTCTTGCCATCTCTGCACTTATTTGCTGCCGCTGTTGTTGTTTGATGTGGTGTTGAGTGCATGCAAACATATGTCTGAAAATATTCCTAATTGTGCATGTCTTTGTGTGCACGGGAATCAAGCTGAGCTTTTTGAGCAAGAGAAGTTATCCGCGGGGAAGGGAAAGAGGAAAATGGGAACATTTTTTTCAGTCCTGAGGACAATGCTCTTTGGATTTTTTTTTGATTGCAGTCAGAGACTTATTTTGCTGTGGGCTCCTCTGGGCCAAAACAGGGTGCTTCTGAGTGTCAGGGGTTTTGGAAGAGAGTGTGTGCATTTTTGAGAGAGGAGAAAAAAGAGGAAGTGTGTCGGTGCCACTCGCTGCCCTGCAGCTGATTGCAGCTCCTCGGTAGACGCTGTCGTACTTCACCTGCTCCCTGAGACCCTAACTTGTGAGCTCTCTTGATAAAAAATCACGGGTTAGGCTCTTGGGACGCTGGCGGAGGGCACAATCGACTTTCTACCAAATGTTCCAAGGGTGGAGTCGGAATGAACCACGACTGATTTATTCTTAAAAATGTAGAGATGGTAGGAACGGTGTAGAAACAAGACGTTTAAAGGATACAGCTGACGACGCCGAAGAGCAAACGTGTGCTTTGTGTTTTATCGGCTCTTCCGTGGCATCGTAGCGTTGAGCACACTGCAGCATTTCGGAACCTGCATGTGTAGGAATGTGCATGTTTGAAATGAGCTGATATTTCTTTTGTCATGGTCAAAATTTTCATTAACAACGTGATGCGTGACTGCACCAGCGTTGTGGCCATAAACCCGAAAAACCCCACAGACGGTGCACTGCGTTGTCGACCGACACTGTAATCTCTTCTTTGTGTCAACATCCTTGTGTGAATACCGTTCCAACAACACCGGGATGTTTTTAGAAATGGCAGGACAGCAACCAGTCCAAATCATGAACCCCTGTCACCAGCTCACCACCACCAGCAAACTCCAGCTTCGTCCGGACGCTGCAAGAATGAGCGGACACTTTTTTCATTATTGTCAAACGAAACACTCTGATAACACGTTTATGTACATGTTTGTATGTTCTATAAAGCTGATTATCATTCCCAGCACACTAAAAGAAAGTATTACATTTCTTTTACAATTCCATTCATTTTTTTAAATCAATATCAAAATCTGTCTTGAGACAATAATTCTTTAAAAAATAGAATGAAAAAGTTCCCGAGTCTTGTTTTTATCTTTAGGCAGGAACTGCATGCAGGAGCCACATATATCCTTTTTAGATTGTGTTACAAAAAATAAATTTATTACAATGAATTGATCCCAGTAGTAAGAAGATTGACTTGAATAATTACTTAAATAAACTTCCATGATGCTAAAAAGGATTATAATTTTCTGTGAAGGAACACTTATCATGAGTTATCTGATTATTAAAATCAGGAGAGAGACGAAAGATATAAAGCAAGTTACTTAATTATCAGTGGATGGACATTTAAAGTGTTTCATTTCCACGGGAATTTTAATTTTTTGATCACTAATATTCACTCTTTTCTAGTGAATTATGCCTTTGTTAAAAGTTGTCACAATACAGTTTGTTCATAACTTGAATTTAGGAGGGACACTGGACATCTCAGGCCAACATTATAATGCATCAAGATACATTTAAAAAATTCAAACACTGAAAGGGAAATAAAAACATTAACTTCTCTCTTGTAAATACAACTGTTGAGGAACAATTTAAATAATGCAGGCCGGCTGGAGAGCTAGGTCTTCTCCTTCATGCCTTTGAAAGGTGTGAAATCATTTAAATTGCAGCTTGACCGGGTTTTTAAACTTTGCGTTTTCCCAAGGCAGCATGCTTTTTTGAAAACCTAATTTCTTCTAAATTACACATCTTAGGAATGCATTTCAAAACAATTGATTTTCTCTGTAATACCTCCTCTCCAGCTCGCTTTCTTCCCTCTCCCTAATTATGTTTTTTTTCTTTTCTTTCCCGTACCCCCATTTGGTGTTGTAGGGAACAATGCCGATGCCAACTAATCAGTGCGAGCCTATGCCACAGAGCCCCCAGCAACAGCTGAAGGAGTGCCATGCACCATGAATACCAAACAGCCAGGCACAGTGTGACAAGTGCTGAGCAGTCAGACACATCACAGCTAGAATGGAGCTGGTGCCCACAAACCAGCCAGACAGTTTTATTAGAGTCTGTCTGGCAGCACCCAAGCCCACTGATGAAACCCTCATGCTCCCCCAACAGTAACAAGGCAGCACGCTCAGAGCAATTCACCAAGGGTCTAGTAAATATCACCCTGTAAAAACTGCTCTCCTGGCTAGTTTGTAACTCTACTGAATTGGTAATAGGAACTTTGTTCAAAGTCAAGCGGGTACGCACTGAGCAGCTGGAAAGGCATGTTGTTTGTGCATCTAAGCAACTACTTTCTGGACCTGACAAAGCTGTTAACAAAGGAAAAGTTAGATTTACGGAGTGAAAATTAGCTTACGGTCACAAACTACATACTGTAAATGACGCTAATGGGAATGTCCACTTGTGAGGGCGAAGCTGTGAAACTGCACTGATGTATAAACCCGCAACCTGCTGATTCTGTCGGGACCAAAACACTCCACCAGAAGCTGAGCACATTATGAAATTGCAAACAAAAAGACTTGTTGGTGCAGCCAATTACCTGTTTAGGTTAAATATCTAAAATGCGCTTTTTTGGTTCTTTATTTAACAACAATAAAGAAATAATAACAACTTCTGGGACCAACATAACGGTCAGTTTTCATGGAAACCCAGTGTCCACTACTGGAAAATTATAATAACTAATAAACTAGAAAGGGAAGGAATGTGGATACGTGCGTGCTGTGGCAGGGCCTTCGGCTCATTTGGTGATATTATATTCTTCTGCACTCGGGGACAGTAGAAGAAGAAAGGTGAATGTGTGGGTGATAATGCCGCTACTGAAGTTATGATGTGTTCATTAAACTTTAAAAAGAAAAACATTAGATGCCATATTTCTTAGATTGCCTCCAATCAAATAAGAATAATGTTACTTTACAATCTATTTCTTGTGAAAATATCTCCTAAAAACATCTTGTGTTCCGACTCAATGTTTATAAATGCAGAATTTCTTTCTTCACACACCTGCACATCCTCCAACCACCTGAAGCTCTTGTTTGGTGGTTACTAATGCTGAAATTGCCAGTGATTCATAAGTAAAAACTGTCGTAACTCTGTTTGCAGGGATTCTTTTGAATAATACTGTCCCTGATTTTTACTCTGTGACAGAAAACTCCCAGAAACATGTATGTCATAGATATCATTCCGGTCTCAGCCTGGAAAAGCCTGTTCATGTAAAATGAGCTGGATATTGACTTTGTCTTTTGTGTGCAAAACATTCAGCACTCATGCTGATGCCAGTGTAAGGTTCTGTTTGTCTTGATGTTAAGCTGATGATTATTCCTACAGATGACCAAAAGACCAAAAGAAAAAGAAAACCTAAGTGTGTGAAGGAGTAAATGTGACATGGCGATGGCTTTAATTGACATGATGACATGATGCTTGATTATGAAAATCTCTGAAATGGTGACACAGTTGCAGCAAATCTGGAAGTGCAGCCAGACTGGAAATGTGGTAACATTTTTATATTTGACTTCTTTTTTCATCTTTGATGAAAGTGATTTTGTGCCATGTTTTCACCAAGCCAATAAAACTGTTTATCAAAATGGAACTCATCCATCAGTGACAACATAAATTGAGTAAGTTTGATGTAAAAGAGTGCTGACACACTGAAATGACAAAAGTGCATAATTTGTGCTCAGGAATGTGACGCAGTGCTGCAGCTAAATGTAGACCAGAAACTGGTGGAATAATCACTTTTTCATACATGAACCACTGTCTGTGCATGTGTTTTCTAGTTTGATTCAAACCTTGAACAGATGTAGATAAAGACGCTGATGAATCCAAGTGTTTGTGACATTACACTCCACCGTTCAGAGGTGATCATCTAACACTCTCCCTCCGTGATAAAAGCAGAGACCAAGGTGCTTTTCTAATGCTTTTCATCTCTCTTGAGCAGTTGTGGAAACCACGTGGATTTACTGAGTTGCTTTTTGTTTTTTATTGTTCTATATTTTTGTCTGTTTTTCAGGTTGTGTTATCAGCTGATGCTGCTTGGAGTTCATTTGCTTTCTTTGTGGTGGGGAAAAAGGCACAGGTGGTGGTGATGGGGGGCATCAGGTATGCTGGAGCACAGACTGGAGGAGGGTGGAGGGGGGCTGTCTGTGTCTCCAGACACTGCGGCAGGAGGCCAGACAGTCACCTGAACACACTTACGAAGTGAACTGATGACACAGACACGCACATGCCCCGCTGTAAGAAAACACATATGTTATGCACAACCAATTCAATTGAGCTTTTAATCCAATCAAGGGTTATAAATCATAGTGCCACTTGTAATGTAATTATCCCTGTGCATCGAAAGCACAAAAGTTTCTTTATTATTCTCAGGGCGACAGGGATGAGAGATAAACTCCATTAACTTTTACAGATTACAGTAAGTGCTGTGGGAGGTGGGGGTGTCTTAGAAAGGACGGTGGGGCTGCGCTGAGACTGCAGGATTTTCACAGCAGGCCCGGGAGTGCGGAGCAGGAATCTGGAAAGTTGGGCCAATGATTGAAAACAGCAAAGCTCAAAGGGAGCAGGCTGTCGGGCTGGCGGGCCAGAGGGCGTGCACGGCCAACTGGAATATCCTTGTGTGTGCGGGCTCGTGCACATGTGCTTTTTTTAGATTGTCTCCTCTGCCCCTTCTCACTCCTGTGGTCCTGTCTTATCTCCCCTTTTCTCTCCAATCTGGGATGCACTTGGTAGGCGTTGCCAGGGAAACCTGGTATCTGGCTAGCAGCTTGATGGAGTTATTGAACTGTAACTGGCTGGGATAATTATGCTCTGTCTTGCAGGTTGGCTGTCCAGCGGCTGGGACACAAGTGTAACCTATAGCTGGCCTCACATTGCCGCTGCAGGCTGAAAGCTTTTAACCCTTTGGTCACCACACAGAACAAACACTGTCATGCTGCCAGCTTTTTTGTGACTTGTACACAGATGCTCCATTTGTGCTGCAGGCTGTTATTTTGTGAGATAAGGATTAAAATTAGTTGATTTCTAATTAATGTGTCACTTAAAACACAGCAGATACATGTTCAGCTCAGCTATTCACAAACTGATTTATTATCATTCTTGAAACAGCTCATGATCACAAGTTCCCAGTGTCTCCTCACTTCTACCTGCTGATCCTCTGAGCAGGTTGAAACCAGAACAATTACAGTGTGTTAACTCTGAGCTGGCAGGAATATCAGCTCAGTCAACTCGCACTGAAATATCAGACACAATTTTCCTTTTGCCCAACGTCCAATCTGTGCAATAGCCCAGTGCTCAAAGGTAAGACAGATCCCAACTTTCAGATCCAAAACGACAGTGAGCTCTGAAGTGCAAGTCTTTTTTTCAGTGTGAGTGTTGTTAACAGGCAAAAGCCAGGAAAAGCCTTTGGTTGGGTGACTGCATTGTTTTACATGCATATTTGCAGGAGACTTGTGAGTCAGTAAAAGTGTCTGGCTGCAGTAGGAGCCGGCCTTTGCGAGATAATGAGCCTGCAGTCAATTGGAAGCCACTCAGCTCTGCCCAGGTGCCCGCTGCGCACAGAGAGAAACCACATGACCTTTAACTCAGCTCCGTCCTACTGCAGTCACCTTAAACAGTGATGGATGTCCCCCTCACGCCCTGCTGCCACACGCCAGCCGTTGCCCTGTTTTCCTGTCCACCCGTCCCCCTCTCGCTCATCTTACCACCCCCACCCTGCTCCAACACCACTTCAGCTCTATTTATCCCTTGTCTCTCTTGTTTCTCTCCCATACTTTGCCTTTTCCAGCCCGCATTTTCTCTGTTTGTCCTGACTGATGAGTACAAAGAAGAGAAAAGAAAGGTGCAGAGAGGAGGCGAGGGTTGGGCGTTTCCTGTCCAAGAGAGGGGAGCAGGGTCGAGTGCTGCACCCCCACCCTCACAAATTCTCATCAGTATGCGCCGGCTGTTGCTCAGGTGACATGTCTGGGGGTTTTGCTCCGACTACAGGAACATCAGCGGCATGGCAGACAACAGGACAGCAGGTAAGGACGACGAAAGCAAGACGAACGGGGGTGGGGTTGGGGGGTAGACTTCACCCCCATCTTCACTCCCCATCATAAGCAGGCTTTCCACTACTTTAATGCAAACATGTTTTTACATTGTTGTACTGCACAAACACACACACACACACACAAGTACTATATACTTAAATATATTCAAGTCCTTCTTTTCCTGTTTGCTGATCCAAGTTTGATCTTAGTTACATGTTTGAGATTGTGCTTTAATATTTTAGTATAATGTGGAGTTTCAAAATGCATTCATTCATTTATTCATTGATGTGTTAATAGAAAATAAAATAATTGCAGATATTCACCTATAAGTCATACTGTAAACAGTGAATTCAATAAACTTCTATAAATGCTGATTTTGTGTCACTGTGAATTTATAAATATGTTGTTTTATTCATTGTAACCAAACAATGAAGGAATCCGACACTTTCACCTCCAAATATTTTCATTGTTTTCACTTGTGAGATTTTCTTTCCCCTTGGTATGTAGGATATTGGTTTTGTTGCCACAAGCAACAAATAAAAGTGAAATAGACAAATATTCATACACTGTTGGAGGAAAAACCAAGAATAGAGGAGGAAACGAAAGACTGTGTAGGTGTGCCTTGGTTTGCTCTATTTTTCTGTGTTTGTGTATGAGAACTCGAGACAGACTTTGTGTGCTCGTGTGCGATGGGGGAGCAGTGCGGCCAGGCTGCAGATATCATCCATCTCCCTGTCACCAGCCTAAGGGCTGCTGGGAAAGTGGCAGACAGCTCCCCAGATCTGACAACGAAGGCTGCATCCTAATTTCCCGACACAGAATGCTGAAGAAAACCTGCACTTCTCCTTTCTCGCCATCCAATACGGAAATCCATTAACCCCGCGATCTGGGAACAAAGAACAGAGCCGAGCTGAGGCCACCGCAGGCTTCGAGTCCTATCAGCTCCCATCATCCACCAGCCCTGACAGAACAGCAACACTCTGAATGAACTCAGCTTCAAGAGGCAAGCTGCATTTGTACAGCAGAGGTAAAGCTCAACAAACAGCTAAACAGGAAAGCGATATCATTAGTCAGAGCGAGTGATACTGATACTTGATGGTAGTGCAGAGGTTTGGTTTTTGAAGTTTTTCGGGTTTTTTTCTTTCAAAATACAAAACCTGGCAGAGGCTGCTCTAACTGGATTACATGGTTTGTGGCTAACCATGACTGATTCTATTGTAAGGCTGTTTCAGGCATTCTATATCTTTTTCTAAAATTAAAATACCGTATATTTCTGCAGTCTCAGCCATTTAAAAATCATCATCAGGGGAGTTACATTTTTACACATTTAAGTGTAACTTCTTTTCAGCTCCTCTGCAAACCAGTTTTTTCCCCCCCATGTTTGTTGTTAACTCTGCAGAATTAAGACGTTCACAGAAGGACGATGGCATGCAGAGCTTGCATGCTTGTAAAGTCAGAAGCATTGATTTCTACAGTCTAAATATTTTTTTGAAATAATGAATAGTGGGTAATAGTGGGTAATAGTGGGTTTTTACTTTTACTTGTTATCCAGCAACAGAAATGCTTGATTCATACATTTAAATTAACTAATTTATTTAAATCCATTTCACCTGTTTCATTTGATTCATTTTTCAAGTTTTACTTTGTTAAATTCAGTTCCCTTTTTTCTCTAATTAAAACATTAATTAACAGTTAGAAACGATGCACTAAAGGCTCAGAAATGTTCTGATTCAATGGTGATGAAAACGTAAAATAACTTTTTCAAGTTCTTTAATTAAACTGTGAGTGACAATATATTTATTCTGCCAGAGTATACAAATGTAAATATTGAAACAAATTTAAGATGAAGGTGCAGGTTTGCATCTCAGGTGGTAATTAGTTTCATTCCAGCTGCAGCTGTTACCAGAGTTTCACTTGGTCTCAGGCGTGTGCTGCAGGAGCTTTAAAAACCCCTGGGTTTACGCTTGCACGAGGCCTGCGTTAGAGCTCTGATCATCCTCAACAAATACCTACACGCTGCTGGGAAGCACATTCACTTTTGAATAAACTGTGCACGTGTGTGGTTGGAGGTACTGCACGCAGCCGGAGACTGCAGTGAAAAAATGTCACCCAGCATGTACCGTAAAACATTTCAAGCACAACGTAACTGGTGTGTGAGCAACACTGATGGACAGATCTGTAAAATCTGCTACTGGTGGATAATGCTTTTTATACGTATTTGTAAATGAAGTGCTTATTTAATCAGTGAGAAATGTGAGGAGGATTAGGAGCAGCTGAAAGACTGAGACAAATCCAGTTCAGTAGAAAAAGAAAAAACGAACATAGATACATTGAATCTATGTGAAATAAAGCAGATAAAGGGGGAAAGCTCCCACCATCTGTTTTTAAAAACAGGATTGTGTTGTGTGCAACAACAGGTATGTGGATAACACTAACATCTGCAGAAATAAAGTAATGTGGGTTTAAGAGTCTTCTCTATTTCTTTAAAATGACTTTTAACAGAGCTTTGAGTCCTAAATGCTTCGTGCAGTATGAGGTTCAGTCACACACTGAACTTTTCCTGAGTCAACCCAACAATATAATGCTCCTATGATTTGTCAAGTGAACAACATGATACATCAGTCAGGGGGAAAAAAAACCAAGAGAACTGCATGACCTCCCTCCTTTTTTTTTCCTGTTGAGAAAAAAATAGCGCTGTAGCAAGACTGGATTTGTCATTTGTGGTGCATGTTTCTATGTTTGACTTGCTGTAAAACATGAACTCCTGAACCAAGTGCACATGTGAAAGAGCTTCATCTACAGACGACGGCAATCACCGTGTCGCTGCAGCTTCAAAGCTGTTCTGTCTTTTATAAAATAAATAAATGAACCTGATAGTTCCCACAAATGAATCATTTCCTCAGTTACTCACAAGTAACAGAAAAAAAAAACTCTAGGAACCTTTTGTCTTAGCATTATCACACAGATGAGTGATGTCTTCATATCAACGTGCCTGCACTAGTCAGAAGATAAAAAGTCCTTATTTCATGTATTGGTTTCTTTTTAAGTTAGGACAGTGCAGATATCGTTACCGCTGAATAAATAAACTGCTGTCAAAACTAGTGCTGGTCATGAAATAATCTGTCTGCCTGATTAACAGTTTCTACATAAAGTTCCCCAGCACCCCCTCCCCTGCTTTGTTTAGGTGAATAATAAAAGTGCAGTATTTGACTGTGAAGGTTGTAAACACAGTTTCCCGGTTGTTTTGAAGGGGCTGTGATGGCGATTCAGCCGCAGCTTGGAAACGCTACACTGAGCTCCAAAAGCCCTCTCTCGAGCTCAGATTTCCAACCTCGACTCAGCACAAAGGCCACTTTGATTTCTGATAGTTAGAATAAACATCATGCTTGAACATGTTATCAGAATCTGCTGACTGTGTCTCTCGAAGTGGCCTCCGGGAATCTAGGGCTGAGGGGGAAGGAAAAAAAATTGCAACTTCTCAAATGTTGCAAATGAGGCTTAAAAACATGTAAACTGTTCTGAAGAGTAGGTCCTAAAGGATGTGTTTTTACAGCCCGTGAACTTCTGTAAGTGTGTTTGTGTTTGTTGTTTCAGCAGGACACTTTTCAGTAAACCCACATCCACTCTTTGGCTCAGCTTGAAGCTAAATAATATTAAATGAAATATATTAGATAAAAGATAAAATAACAGCAGAGTTTAACCTATGTAGAGCGTTTCCGTGCCTAACTGGTACAGGTGGTGTAGTCTCAAGAAGACACCTGTGTCCCTGAACAGAAAAAAGAGGGATGGATGGATGGATGGATGGATGGAATGCCACAGTTTAGTAATATTTTCTTACATATAAGTAAAAGTCAGTAAATAATGTGTTGGCATCAAAGTAAACGACTGACAAAAAACAACTAAACTATCAGAATAATATATCACTGAATAACAATTGTCCATCTATTACCTGCTGCAGAAAATCAGTTCATTTACCTCCATAAGACACACAGTTAAAACTGTATTTTAATTTCTTAATTTAATTATTTTGACTCCAGGGTCCACATTATTGTATTTTGTTACTAAAAGCAAAAACGTTAAGATAACCTAAACTATTATGCAAAACTTTTTATAAATGTGTGTTTTTGTGGGAATAAAATATTCTTTATGAAAAAAAAAAACAACTCTACTTTCTTTTCTTTTTTGGGGGGGGTTAGGAGGGGTGCACTGGAAAAACAAAAAATATACTCACAAATACACTTCAGAATAAATGATTTCTTTTTCTGATTAACAACTGTGTTTATTGGTTGTACTGATGTTTTGCTGACAGATTATTTAAAGCATCACATTTATCCTCCAATATACAACAGTGCATGTTAGAAATGTAGTGAAGTAATGTATAAAATAAAAGTATTTAAATCAATAAAAAAGAGAAACTCATTTTAATTCCACGTGCTGAATGTATGAGCTCATCAGTTCTCCTTTTCTTCTTCTTGTTCATGTTGTTGTGAGATTTGCACATAAATCTTAATTTTGTAACTTAAGCTGGAGATGAGGCTACTGAATAAATGTCAGTTGAGGAAAAAGTGCAACACACTGTTCTGAAAAGTATTTCTGATTTAGTGTATATGTAGTCGGAAGTTGTGTTTAGCTTAATTTCTCTTTAGTTTATCTGTGCTGGAGTGAATAAATGATTGGATTTTTTATTTCCATTTTGTGCTATTATGAAAGAGTTACATAACCCACAATTCCTCCAAGTGGGAAAAAAAGACCTCTGGGTCATCAGTTGATTTTTAAAGGACTCAACACAATCAATGCAGTGTAAAAACCAGGAATGTTCATTTAAACATGTCTGACAGCTTGCGAAGAGCGTTTTCCCGAGTTTTACATCCAGATCCAGGGCCTATTTCCAGTCTGTAGCTGGATCAGCTGAGGCTTTGATAAGAAAAGTACTGCTCTTACAAGTCAGATACATGTTAAAGAGATGATAAAACATAAGTCATAACCTCTGCTTGTTTAGCACATCAAAGAGCTTACAAGTTCATATATGTTTGGATTCACACAAAATTGTATTATATCTTTTGTAATTTAGTAATTTACCAAAAACCAAAGCCATGACAGGTTAAAAGTCTCCAGTAAGTCTTAAAGCAATCAAATTACATGGTCATATTCTTAATATATGATATATTGTACATATACTGTAACGTAAAGACAGGTGGCTTTCTGGCACTGTCACACAAACACACTGCCACTCACACATCTAACCAGTTTCTGCCCACCATCCCCATCTAAAAGAATCCTCTGAGAGTTTTATAGGACAAACAGAGTCTCTGCTGGAAAAGCCGACCCTTCATTCGTCTGCAGCAGTCCGCTGCCAGTGAAACAAGCAGCCTCAGATGGCAATTTATCTTATAAACACACACACACACACACATGCAAGTGAAACCATAAAAAAATAATGTCGTAATGCATTGTTCACTTCTCACGTGAAGTAAAGGGAATAGAGGACATTATACTTTCAAAATAAAATAAAAAAATATTTGTAAAAAAAATTAAACAATGGAAGAATAGACATACATACTTTCAAAACAAAAGAAAAAAAATATTCCTAAAAAAAAAAAAAAAGAAACAATGGAAGAATAGCCAGAACAAAAAGCCATTAGTCTAAGAAAGAACAAGAATGCATGTTATGGGTTTAACAAAAGGCACACCGGAGACTCCTGAAAGCTATGGTAGAAGATATTCTGGTCAACACAAACTAAAATCAAACTGTTTGGCCATAAAACTTTGTCTGCTGTCACCACCTTTCTTCACAGTGTGGCACAGTGGCGGCAGCATCATATTGTGGGAATGTTTTTATCCTCAGCAGGGACTCGAATACAGTCTGAATTCAGGGAATGACGGTTGCTTACAAAAGATAAATTCATTAGAGACTGGGGCAGAGGTTTACCTTCCAGCAGAACAATGACTCTAGTGTGCTGGTAAAGCAACACTCAAGTGGTTTAAGAGAAAACATTTTAATTGTGTTTGGTTTACCTCGACAAAGCCCTAGATGTGCCAAGCTCATAGAGATGCATCCTAAGGGACTTGTGCTAAATTGCTGTATAAGACAGCACTACCTAGTATTTAGTTTAGTTTTGTTTTTTACCATATCTTTTCTCAGTGGGAAAGTCCTGGGTTTACCCTCCCAGCAATCAGATTAATACAGCTTTATGCACCTCTCTGCTGGGCTCCTCCATGTCACCTCTGGATCTTCTTTATCATCACAACAGTCTTGAGTTCCCTCCATAAATCTTCGGTGGGATTCAGGTCTGAACTCTTCAAAACACTCATCTTTTTGTTAGTTTTTCTCTTATTCAACCACTTTTCTGTATGAGTCGTATCATTATCTTGTTGGAAGGTTCTTCACCTGATGCGAGTGATTTCTGCTTTTTGTTATAACTCAGGATTGTGATGGACATTTACTCGAGTACTCCGATACAAATGTGAGGTGTTTATACTTGAGTTTATTTAAGTGGCGTTCTACTCAGCCACATCTCAGAGGAAAATAATGTTTATCAAACTACAGTGATCCCCACGAAAGACTTCAGTTTGCTTATAATGGTTATTCTCGTAGTTTAAAAAAAAAAAAAAAAATTATTACACTGAGAAAGAAAAGATTTGCCAAATTAAAAAGAAAAATTAAAAAGATCATAATTTCCACTTGTATTTAAAATAATCTCTCCCCCTCAAGCAGCCACAACAGCAACAAAAATCTACCTTATCTTTATAAGGAACAATCAGAAACAGCTATTATTACAATTTACTATAGTTCCTTTTCAAACTAATCTTACAACCAGCAAGAGATTTCAAGCAACAGCTGTGTTCCTGGGAAAAAGTACAAGATAGGATCGATTTTAAGAGTGAACTTGAGAACTTCAATTTTACTTGTCAATTGTTTCACAGGGATTTTGCAGCACAGATGAAATGTCCAGAGCTCCATGTGTGAAGATGCCACACTGCTGGATTCAGTGTGAAGGTCTGTGCTTAGACTGACCGTGTTTGTGCACATGCCTCAGGTTCAGCCAGACAAAAAAGAGGCACCGGGAGAGATGGAGTTAGCATGATTCTATTCAAGCCAAAGGCTGTGGTCAAAGGAAGGAAGAGAGAGAGAAAGGAAGGAAGGAAGAAAGAAAGAAAGAAAGAAAGAAAGAAAGAAAGAAAGAAAGAAAGAAAGAAAGAAAGAAA
>JAOWBL010000006.1:445882-463127 GCA_028564865.1 Zenarchopterus dispar | reverse complement strand
CTCCTGGCTGGGAGTCGAACCAGGAACCTTCTTGCTGTGAGGCAACAGTGCTAACCACTAAGCCACCATGCTGCCCGACTGTACTTTATATGCCCATAAAACAGCATATGGTGCAATACACTTGAAAAAGTCACATTTTAATTAAAATTTGTACTGATTGTATTAAATGTATATAAACCTTTTTTAGTGCACTTACAACCATGAATAGATGGTTATGTCAACAGCACAGTTCTTGTATTTAGAAACTGAAGCCACGTAACTCTGAACCAGTTCTTTGTGCAGTTCTTTGTTTTTCTCTCTGGCTTTAACCAACAGATTGGTACTGAATAAGGAGCTGAAGTGCTTTCTGCTCAATGGTTTTGCTTCCATCTAGTGTTTAGTGGCAAAACTGCTTGTTTCTTTACAAAGTCAACAAGCCAGCAGAGCAGGCTGCACATTGTCTTATAGGAAACCAAAACAGAAGGAGATAATATTGTATGGATATGTGTGGTGGTGGATTTCTGCAATCTGAAAAATGATGGTTTAAAAAGCATGTTAACCACAAGACCTCTGCTTCTTTAAAGAGCCAGGTTTATGTTGTTTTTACTTTTTCCTGTTGCTTTGTGTGGTATTAGAGTGGGACCAGAAAAGGTAGAAAATCAGGGTTTTATTGGAAAGAAAATTTAAACATGTTTCCAAACCCTGCCTAAAGATTAAATCCAAAATAAAGGAATAAATGAGTGCTTTGCATTTCTTTGGATATGTATATTAACCCAAATCTAGCTGGGATTACCAGGATTATGCATATAGGTGTGTTTTTCGACTAAATTCTTATTGGGTATCGCCAACAACACTCTTTTTTGTGTGTGTGCATGTGCGTGTGTGTGTGTGTGTGTGTGTGTGCGTGTGTGTGGTATCACTGTAACAACATAAGTTTAGTAGGACTCCTGCATGTCTGAGTTTCAAGCTCAACTGAATAAAGGCAGTAGAACATGGCCAAAGAAAGGTTGTCTCATTCCTGCAGTGAGAGGGTTGTGGCTCAGTTTTGCAAAGTCTGATGTTCAGCACATCACAGCAGTGTTCCAAACATGTAAAACAGAACACAGAAGCAAAAAAACCTGTTCTGGCTCGTGAAAATCGTGTGTTCACAAAGGAAGCATTGTTCCTTGATGATTCAGGTGCCCCTCAATCAGTTTCAACGTTTCCCATTAAAAAGCTCCTCATCATCAGGTCTGCTACTTTCCCGTGCATGGCCTCCTGGCCTCCGTGACACAACAGTACACAGATGGAACTTCATGCAAATAATTCACCATGCACATGCAAGTGCTGTCACTTTCATTTCAGTCATGTTTTTTTTAATTATGTTTGTAATTACTGTGTTCACCTTTAAAGGGTTTTTATTTTATGAAAAAGTATATTCTTAATGATTGGTAACCTGTCCTGGCCCCCTCTTACCTGAAGACAGGTAGATGACTTCTGACCCTGAACATGGTAAACTGGATATAAAAAGATGGATGCAAGGACGGATGGATGGATGGGTACTTTGGGAGTATCAGAAATGCCTTTTTTTTGTCTTCCACACTTATGTTCATAAACAGTTGGATGAAAACACGTTTTATTTCATATCTGTGGACCAAAACATATACACTCCAAAGACACATTTACTTTAAGGGCATTTTTGTTTGTTTGTTTTTGTTTTATTTTGTTTACATATATCGGTACAAGGCTCTGCAAAGACATACAAATAACAGTGACCGTACAATCAAAAGTACTAGCTAAAAAGGTTGAATCACTAGCTTCTTTTCCAACCCTTTAAACAAAACAAAAGATAGCAAAGAAGTTATGAAAAATTAAACATTACATGAACAAAACACAGCAGAAACCTGAATATAAGATTTCTAAACACTCATGAAAACAAAGTGTTCATAACTGAGTCTTATATTTAATTAATGTCATATTTTTTACACATTTTTTTAGTAACAGAGAGAACTGAAACACACATTCTCACGTTCTTATCCAAACTGAGGGATACATTTAGGTTTTAAGATAACCAGACAATCTCTTTACGATGTCACCCCTACAGTTCTGAAAAATAGTTTTGAAGCCAGTTTATTGGAAGCCGTGATGGCAGGAACTGAGTCTGCCCAGTCCTGGTTCATCCTCAATCAGGGGAAATATTTGGAACAAAAAAACTGGCTCCCAGAACACACCTAGCTGAACTCAGTTACCACCTTCAGCTTGGCTCATGGTCACCTGTGATAACCAAAGCTGGGAGTTCTATTAAATCGGGATTCACTTCAGATGTTTGAGTAGCAACATCCAAAATGAGGTCATCTTCTGCAGACTGGACTGATGGGGACATTCATGTTCCTACAAGTATCCAACAGGAACCTCACAATATTCAAGAAACTCACAGTATGTTATTTTTATTTAAATACTGATGACCATGAGGGCAAAGCTAACTATTTCCAATAAGAGTCAAATAAATACTATTCATTTCATATTCACAGTTTCTCCAGGAGGTAAACAAAAGAAAAGGTTTAGTGGAGAACTTTTCAGAAATTCTCAAGTTTTAGAAGACTGTTTGCAAACAATGCTGACATTTTTGAGTTCCACTTTTGAGAGTGTGCACAGTAAGCCCATAATCATGACCACAGCCTCACCGTGATCTGGTAAACTTACACAACCTGCCGCTGGTATACTTCTGTGGGCTGAGGATGGATTTATAATTGCAGTGATGACAGCTCTTCTTCATCATGCTCCAAAGAAAGAGTAAAATCTTCTGAAATATAATTCAAATGAAATCTCATAAATAAAACTTTTTCATAAAAAAACTCACTGCGAGATGATCACACTCAAAGTCTAGACTCCGTTGCAGCTCTGTATTTTAGACAGAAACTAATTAGATTTAATCTCATTGTGTCAACTTAGAGGAATCTCATTTATAACCTTTACAAATGCACTGTTACAACAACATAACGTGTGCATGTGTGCGTGTGCATGTGTGGGCTGTGGTGGAGAACATCAACATGCGTCTACACTCTGAAGGCTGACTCATTCTCATATATCAGGCAAACACACCCATGTGTCTTGACATCATTTCTCGTATGTTTGCTTGTTTTCTTTCTGTCAGCGTGGCAGCCCGGCTGTCGGGGAGGCGGAACAGTCTGTAAAAGCGATGGATCACTGACAGGCTCACGGGCTTGATACGTAAGGTAAATCCTCAGGTGAGTCACAAGTCAACATGACAAGCTGACCTGTTCAAGCACTCGTCTGCAGAGAGTCTCAGCAGAGCAGGATTTCTCACCGCGCTGGAGAATCTGTCTGGATCCGGAGCGTTAGCACAAGCAGACTTTGATAGAAAGTCCACACATGTCACACATCACAGCATGGAAGCACGTTTGATTATGTCCACTGTTGTTCAATTTCACGATTATTTTATGACCAATTCTGTGTATGAAATGTCAGAAATTTCAAGAAAGTGAAAAATTAGTCAGTCCAATTTATTATGCTTTTTTTTTTTTAAAAAAAAAAAACTGACGAACTACAAACTTTAAAGGAACCTTTGTCACTTTGTTTTGCTCTGATTGGGTCTGGAAAACAATTTGCTGTGATCTGATACATCACAGTATCAGATCAAAGTAAAATTATGAAGTTAAGTTTAAATGGTTTTCACTGCCATTAACAAAACCGATTTGTTTGAAATGTTGGCCAATTCTGTATTAAAAACAGCTTTTGATGTTAGCCCCTTTAAAAATCCAAACAAAAGCCAGAAGAATGGAGTTTAGTGAAGCTGCAGAGCTTCATGTGTCTAACATCCCACTTCTGTTCAATACGTGGATTGTGAAAAGATTGTGCCTCAAAGAGGGATCAGTTCCAAATGTTTGAGATGAAGTTGAAATACAGGCAAGTAGGTTTTTTTTCTGTGTATGCAGCGTGTGAGCTTTCAATCCAGGTATCCGGTGCTTCAGGAGTCATTAAGAGTCATTTGTGAACAAGTCTAAGTTTGCAGTGAAGTGAGAAGCTCTACAATCTCAAACTGTAAGATTTTGAACTACATCCTGGTTTCTCTGAAGCGTCTGGAGTCAAGTGGCTCACTGCACCACCTCCGACCAGCTGCTGTCAACAGAGGTGTCCAGGCATTTGAACCCCTTTTCACCAAAGTATGTCACAGGCATTTCATTGGCACCCAGCATTGACAGCCGCTCAGGAAAACGGCCATCTGTCAGTTGTCCCTTTTTTTAAATTCCTGGTCTCGTAGTCTGTATATCGGTGTCACTGACTCTCACGTTTTCATCAGTGTGTGACTATGTGTATAACAGAAAAGTCCCTGCTTAGAAGAACAACAACAACCAAAGGTTAACAAAAGACAGTCCATCTTCATAATGTTGGTTTTTAGATTAGCCTTTGAAACTTCTGCTGATCAAATGTTATTCCTTTTAGTTTTGATCTCTTTGGACAGAATGACAGCTCAAAGTCTGATTCTAGTTGCTCATTCTCCTCAGGTTAAAGTTATGCTGAGGTTTAAAGCACAGATTGTCACATTTGATTTAGAGTATCTATCTCTAAAGAAAAGGACAGACTTAGAAAATTACTGCTCTTTAACTCGTTCTGATTAAATGCACCATACATATTTATCACTTATTCAGACGTGGATAAGTGACAAATATGTATGGTGCAGATGTGGAGTGATATTTACACTTCACAAATACACAAGTCCATCCATCCATTTTCTAGACCCGCTGAATCCCTTACTGGGTCACAGGGGTCTGCTGGAGTCAATCCCAGCTCATTGCAGGCGAGAGGCAGGTTTACACCCTGGGCAGGTCGCCAGACCATCACTGGGCAAATATACAAGTCACCTTCTAAAAACACTGACAATGTTTTTAGAAGTTCAGTAAAAATACTGGAAGTACCACTTTCACATTGTGAAAGTGGTACTTCAGTGAGACTTAAATTGAGATAAATTATGCGTACACTATAGATACTTTGATTTTGATACTAAATTAAAATGTTAGCAATCAAACAGTGCAATATTTTTAAATTTACCCACAAGTCTTATGGGAATGAGGGGATGTATTTCTCATTTAGAGAAGTTCTCCATCTGAAATAAAATGCTGACAGATTTGACAATTAAGTATTCTTTTCAAAGAATTACATGGCACCATCAATGCATGTTCACTCTCAAGACTCCAAAGGACCTACATGGGTAGAAAAACTGGCACTGGAGCAAGTGAAGATTAGCTTTTGTGCCAAAAAGGGTGGAGGAATAGACATGCCGTCACTGCATGCTGTCAGCCACAGTTGTCTCTCAGGAGTGAGTCAAAGTTTCCCAGTGATTCAAGTCTGTGCACAGGCTCAACAACAGACTCAAAGTGCTGTCACTCTTCTTTTTCTCACCACCTAAATCCTCCTCTTCCTATTATTTCCCTCCTCCTCTCCATTCATCTCTTTGTCCGTCTACCCTCTCCTTCCTGCTGGCTAATTGCTGTTGTACCATACCGGTTATTTCTCCTCTGAGCCTGCAGAAGTTCTCCAGGGGCAGACGCTTTTCAGCAGAGTCTCAAGGCTCTTGTTGTTAGACCTCCAGGATGTTCAAAAAACTCATAACACACCCAATTCCACCTGCGGGCCAGTTCAGCCCAAAAGGGGATTTCACCGTGCTGATGATGGGCACACTCTTCCTTCCTGAACCCACATAAATCTGTCGGTGGGTTCTGTCCTGTGGCCTAATATTAAATCTGTTTTCCATGACATGCTGCTGTGCAGGAAAGGGAAAGCTATTGTTGACTAACATAATGTGGTATAGCCTGGAGGTTAGGGTGTAGTTAAAATTCACTCTATATTATCATAAAAAGACCCACTGACCTCGTGGTGTTGGTAATTTCTCTTCTGCTGATGCACAGTTGTTTTAAATGAACTGTGCATTTAAAACAACTGTGCAACTGAACTTTGAGGGTATAAAAACAATACATCATTTTGGTGCTAAGATGCACTAATACTCTGTACAGAGCTAAGTATTGCAGATTGGTTTTAGGCTGAAACGCTATCAGAGCTGGGCGTTTTGTTCTCTACTCATGCAGACTCTTAACTGTGTGTAAATAACACCTTGACTTCTCCTCACAGAAATATGACAAGAATGGACTTGTAAGGACATTTCTCAGCAGAGTGAAGGACCTCTGTCATCTAACAGTCACAATGGTGGAGACTACTGGCCTTAGGCTATCATCAAACACACACACACACACACACACTTACACTCATGTGGGTATGAATGCTCACATGGACATGCATGCACATATGCAAATATTTGTGTTCTGACAACTCTCACAACTGAGGTATAAGATTGTTTTTCAAGAAGGAGTTGTAGAAAGAGTCGAATAGTTGTAATATTTAATTTCAAAGTATGTAAAAAGAAAAAAACAATTCACAAATTCCTTAAAAGTTGCATAAAGAGTTTGTATTTTTAATGCAACAGACAGAATAAATACATTAGCAAATGTTGCACTTTGGCTCCAGATACTAGACACATTTTCCAAACATGTGAAAAGACCCCACTGTGAATGAGGTTTCTTCATTTTCATGGTCTCACATTTAGTAATGCAACATCATTTCCAATGATTTTGTCAAAGTTCAATAAGATCTGTAATAGATTTACTGCAGATGGTGAAACATTCCTAAGACTGAATAGTTTGAATTGCAAGATTATATTTTTTCCAATAAACTGTATGCAGCATTATGCAGTTCAGACCACCGGTGCACTTCAATGTATCTTTGTTTAAATGGCTAGTTCTCTACAAAAACAGATTTACTGCATTACTGAGTTCTGATAAAAACACAAAAACCTCACATCAGCTTCCTGTCTGAGAGTCTTCTGCAGTGTCTTCGGTGTTGAGGGTTCACAGCGATGGATCTGACCTGTTACATTACGTCAGAGCACAGAGAGAGGTTGTGCTCTGGCTCCTGCAGGCAGCTCATTTGCCATGGAAGCCCGAAAGCATTAGATGGCTCCACAAAAGTGTCCATGTATCCCTGAGTGCAGGAGGCCCAAATCCCCGACTGATAACCCAAACCCTCACCCCGCTGAAGGCATCGTGCCGGACTGGGCGGGTGATTATGGGGGCTGCTGCAGTGTCCATTTGAGGCATAAAACTGTCCCTCAGGGTGATAACAAGGATAGTGCGGTGATGGGGGGCATGATGACGCAGAGTTATCCATGTACACGTGTGGGTCTGAAGACAACCTGTGCATGTGAGGGCCCAGTTGTGGCTGCATCTGTGGAGGGTCAGAGGAATGCCAAGGGACATAGCTCTGATGCTCCAGGCGAGGAACTGCAACTCTGGTCTGTTCAAGTCGAGATGCTCCCATCCCTGCTGGCCCCACAGAGGACCTGTAGCATTCCCGGTGGGCACAAGGCTTGTTTGGAGGGTTAGAGCTCAGGAATACTGAGAGGGCAGAGATGCGGTTGATGGCCCTCTGAAGAGTGGCAATCTTCGAAAGTCGTTTGCCACTGAGGTCATGATTCAGGGCAACGCGGAGAGCATTGAAGGCTTGGTTGTAGTCCATTATGCGTTTTCTCTCCCGGACATTAGCAGCCATCCTGCGAGCTTTTGAGCGGACAGGTCGATTGCGCTTCTTGGTGTTGCCTTCTTCCGGGTCACTGGGGCTGCTGGTTGAACCCTCGCTGTCTTGGAAAGTTGGTTTAGGGCTTCCTTTGTCTTCACCTTGTGCCAGCACGCCGAATTCCAGCTCTTCCTCTGAAAACTCTGAACCAGCAACACTGCTGCAGCTCATTGTGTCGATAAAGTGGACACCAGACGAGTCAGAGTGAAGTCTTCCTTCTGTTTTTGCCGTTGCAGTGACAAGATGTTGTTGGTAAAATGTGGTCTGCACAGTGTGCTGTGCTTGAAAAGTGCTAGCTAGCACTCCTCAAAACACTCCCAAAAAGCTTCTCTGCTTGTTTATAGGGCTGTTGGTATTTGCCGCTGTGCTGACAGCCCAGATATTCTCTTCCTCTTACTCCTCTGAGGCCCTGTGGTTACTAGTACCTCCCGAAGACAGGTTGTCCTGCTTTTAAAGATCTTGAAGTCACATGGTACAGTCACCTGTAAGGAATCTCTCTCTCCCTTTCCAGGTTTATGGGTGCCCTGCAGCGAAATGGGGCTGTCACCTCCTCCTCCAGCTCTGACTCTGGCTCACATCCCTCAGAAAATCTCACAGAAAACCTTTACTATGTGAGACATTAGTAACACTTGTTGCAAAATGCAAACAAGCTTATATTTACTTAAAATGTTTTCTTTAGCTTGTTTTTGATCTTCAACACTTTTTTAGGCTTAAAAAATACCATTGTTGTTGCAACTCAAGATTTTTAAAAGCCTGAGCTGTTTTAAAAATCTAAATCTCTTCAAATCACGTGGATAATTCTAGTATTTACAAATTGAATATGAATATGTGCTAAATGCTCTCAAGCATGCAAAGTGTCACATAAGTCTCTTTCTTTTACAAAATTATCATGAAGAAATATAAACTTAAACTGATAAACCATGGATGCCCGTCTTTCACATCCTCTACATTTATCCAGGTGACCTGTTATCTGTGTTTCCCCTTTCGTCAAGCCTGGAAACAGAGGAACCTTCTTGTGTCTTATTGGTTAGATTCATCCTGGCAATTAGCTGTCTGTGGAGTGGCGATTCTCCCTCTCTCTGTCTCTCTTTGCTCAGCTTTAAGGGCCATGTAATTTAGAGTTGCTGCCCTGGAACCCATTCCCATAAATCAGGTCTGGGCAGCACCTGAGGAGAAGAGCAGAGCAAACGCTAGACTTCAAAGAGAGGGAGAAACAAGGGGAAATATTTCACAATTAGAGCCTGTGATTGCTGCTGGCTTAGGCTATCGATCTTTGATGGTCTTTGGCTTGTGGAGATGGGGCTCCAATTTAGTCCAGCTAGGATTCTGTTAAAGAGTACTGAATTTCTTTAAAGATTGTATTAATTGGCCTGTAAGACAGCGATTTACATGTTACCTTTTAAACTGATGGCTGCTATACACTGAAGAGATCATTGACCATACTTTCTCCCTTTGAGTACCCAGCAGGAGCAGAGGCCTACGTTCACATGAAAGATCTGTCTGTTAAATAATAAAGCTCCAAATGAAACAGGATTCCACTGGTTAAAGCCTTCAGCAGAAGCAAAAATTAAAAAAAAATCTAAAACAAAAAATGAGCCCACAGACACTACGCTGAGGATGTTGAGAAACATTGATTTCTTTTTGGCCTTCTTCTTTTTTTATATGTTACATTTAGACATTTAGACAACAAGCTTTAAAATATTCAAAGTCCCGAATTACAAGTATCTCAAAAAAATCAAATCTTGGTTTGAGATTTGAAGAGATTTCCTCTGTTTTCACTGTTGCATCACTTTAACTGACATATGTCTCTGTCAACATTGAGAATCAGATCAGTGCAAATGTTTGAATTCTTGCTTGGGATGTTTATCTATTTATTTTTACAAGGTTTTCATGTCATTTCTTACAGAAAGATCAGTAGTTTGACCCATAGCAACACTCTGGACAACACACTGGACACATATATGTAAACACACATATATCAGAATTAAAGTCAGTTGAGGTTTGAGAGTCAGATGCCAATGTTTTCTGTTTGTATCAAAGAAATATTAAAATAAATATAAATTTCATAATAAATTTGAAAGCACCTAGTTTAGGGGCGCCTACAACTTTTACACAATATCATTTACACTTAAGCTTGGTGCATTTTAAACAGCAAGAATAAAATGATTAGGCTACATGTTGTTTATTTAAAGACGTGGAGCTCAGAGCTGGAAAAACCGTTTCTGAATTCTTGTCTGAATCTCAGTGTTAAATCCAGCAACGTCTGTTAAAAAGCATTCAACTTTCATTTTGGTTGACATTCTCCAGCCTTGAAGTTACAGAACATTAGAGTGGTGAAAAACTGTTATTTACATATTTCCTTAGATACATATTGGCTCACAAGAAACTTTCTTTTCACTTATGTTTGGTAACAAAATTATAAAGATCTCCAAAGAGATCTAGAGACCATAACAAAATGTTCAGACAAGTGTTGTCATGTCAAGTGTAGTTAAAACCTCATTCACATCCACAAACAACCGAGCCACAGAGGAGCACTTCAATTTTTGGCATTTTGTGGTACTTAATTCCTGTGAAGTTGCAAATTTACCAAGTAAGCCAAGATGTTTATGATAGATTTCTTCTGCTTACAATCTGGATACCAATATTGCTAAACTGTTTAAGCGCTCAGCTCATGTCACTCAGCTCCAAGATGTGCGTGGGCTTCATCACACGTAGTAATTTATGGCTTCACAAACATGTCAGATTTACTGCTGCGGTGTAAAGTGTATGAAGACTACAGCCTTGGACTCTCCCTGTCCATTCATTTTTGACAGGTGGCAAGACACCAGTAATTATCAGCCTCGAGGAATAAATCACAAGATTTTATCAGGCAGTTTGCCATGCCTCTGATGGAATAACCATTTTCAAGGGAGAGGAACCTGTCCAGTGTCACTGAACCTAAGATTTGTAAATCTCCTGCTCAAGCCCCCATAATGACTGGTTGTTAGCTGTTTGTTATTAGAGGTCTGTGTGCCAAAAGTTATAGATGTATATTTCCAAAGGGATAGTTAGGGGTAATAAGTGAGTAAGTCCAGGTTCGCTAACCTTGGCTTTGCAGTGGTATGTTAATGCATGTTTTTGGTGTCTGCCGTGGAATTTTCTCACCTCAATAAAATGCCTCCAGTAAAGAAAAGGCAGGATTAGGTTAAAAAAGTCTGTATATCAATTAATTGCAGTCAATCTGTTGTCGTTCAAAGACAGATATTTTGTCTAGCCCATGAAAGTCTATCATTGCAAAAGCCTAAAGGACAATGTTGCTTTTTTTCCTCTTTAAGACAGCGGAGAGGAAAATGAAAACTTCTAAAATTGTGTTTATTTAGCAGACATAGCTCACCATTTCCACCACCTATTGACTGCTAACCAAATGACTAAGCTTTAAAATGGAAGTCCAGTCATCCCGGGTTCTCTTTGTGTTGGTTGGGTCCACCTCTGACTGACAGTCTGTGCTTCTCTGTTCTTTGTGAGCAACTCATCAGGTGCAGAGGTGAAAAAAAGTGCTCAGTCACTTTCAGTTGTGGAAAGGTCATTGTACCCCCTCTGTTCCTGCTGCAAGCTGAACTACCACTAAAAAAATACATGCCACGTGTCCTTGTAAAAGTCATTGCACAGATTTTAAAATGTTGTTGCATTATTATGCATTAATCAATTCATTCACCTCATTTCTATACTTGTTTTAGTCCTGTTCAGGGGAGTGGGGCAGAAGCCCATCCCAACTGCCAACCGGTACGAGACAAGACATACCCTGGACAGGGCCACGCAAAGACAAATGAGCTGAACAACCATGCACGCTCACACCCACAGTTAATTAGAATCACCAATCACTCTATCAATCATGTTTTTGACGGCGAGAAGAAGCTGGAGTTCTTGAAGAAACAAACACCTACACCAGGAGAAAATGCATTAATAAACACTTTGACACAGGAAGACGCCAGCCCCTGTGTTTGTCTTTATACAGTGTTGTTAACAGTTCATGAATGTTTGTTTCTGGGTCAGTGCTTAGTGAGGTGTAGGTGATTGCATTTATTTTCTACACTGTTTACTGGGTGAGGGAATCCATAATGATTCACCACATTCTATAACTTTATCATATATTTTCCATCTAAAGTATTAAAGTTGTTTCTAATCTGAGAAAACTGACAATATTTTAGTGTTCTGAGGCCTGCTGAAAGTCAAGGACTCCACCAGTTTTCTGCGCTGCAGTGACAGCTCAGTGGTGGTTGTGTTTTTGCAGAACCGTTCACTTCCCCGCATCTTTGATTTCATCATCTACAGTAATGAAGTCAGTTACGCTTAAGTAGAGCTCACCAGACCTCTCTGAGTCACAAAGTCAGATCAGGGCTGCCGAAAGTCTCAACAGCTTTACGTCAAGGTGGAAAACCTTTTTATTTATTGCTGTATTTCAGTAATCAACCACGCTGCACTGAAACCTTTAGTTCTTGCATCTCACTTGTTTTAGTCTTTTTTAACTTACATCTATCTTAATTCTGCTTTTAAACCCTTACATTTTAATCCTTTTTTAAAAACCTTTTTTCTGTAAGGCATTTTGAATTGGCTTGTACATGAAATGTGCTATACAAATACACTTGCCTAGTCTTAAAATCTTGGGGATTCGTGAACAGTCAGAAAAACAACTGACTCATCAAACTGACCGGAAATTTGAGAGGTAGTTGGGATTAATTAAAGTTCAAGTGTACACCCAAATGAAGCCTACTTGTTTTTCATTTTTCTGTGTTTTGTTTGTTTGTTTTTTTCATGATATGAGAGTCTAACTTAGAAATCTTTTCCAGTTTGTTAAAAACAAAACGTGAAGACAGCTGCCATGCTGACACAAAAGTCATGAATCACTCTGTCATAAATTACTGGCAGTTACATGTAGTTGGCTGCTGCAGTCTCTTCAGAGTACATGCCAGCTATAAAATCTCAGTTGTCGGGTTCAAACAATGCCTTGCGTATTTCAGCATGCACAGCTCTGTGCTGAAAGCGTTATTCACAGAATATCTGTCGTCTGTCTCTAAACTATTAATCATCGAGGTGTGTTGACATTTATTCTACAACATCAGACATGTTTCCAGGAGCTTAACACACAGAAAAACTGATGAGCATTTTAAATTATGTGGAGGAAGAAACTACTTTAATGACATATATGAGAGATTACATGGTATAAATATAGAGTGAGCAAGGTAAATAAACATGTTATTGTCATTTTTCAGGATACAGTTAAACTTAGCAAGGTAGAGTCTGCTGGGAAAAGAGCTGGAAACCCTTCAGATTGGGTGTATGATTAATTCACTTACTTTATTCTATATTAACCAATATGTTTTCAATTCTCCTTTCAAAATGTTCCCTAAGTTGAAGTTCAAAGACGAGCCAGTTGAATAATGAGGTATTTTTGTTTGAGCCAGGTCAGAAAGGGAGGCTGGTTACCATGTACACACAAACAGCACACTTAATGTTTTGACCACTAAAAATCTTGCAGTCTCTAATTTAGCCATAAGCAGAACATTACTGTAACCTTTCCTTCTTGTGATTTATATTGTGAAGCAAAACCATGCAAATCTGTCAGCACTGATGTCATGACATGTCTAACAGTTTCCTCCAGAGTGGAATGTCAGCACATTTCCTCCCCTTCTTTAAATGCTTGAATCATGATATGAATCACTCATTTTTACTGGATACCATGTATATTAACAACAAACTGGATGGGTAGCTAAAAAGATGTGTATTTACTGCAGAGGGCAAAGGGCAAAAATTAAACTGCTTGTTTAAGCCATATTTCACAGGCTGAAATTCATGTACTGAGTGGACTGCAGCCTTCTGTACATAACAAAAATGCCCAAAAAGGCAGCAGTGTGTATTCATAGAGCATTCCTTCCAAAGAGAAGTTAGTCATTATGCTGGGTTATTATTAAAGGGTCTGTTTGCAGTGCTGGAACATGTGGTCAAGGTTAACTGTCTGTAGGCTAGTTCCCACACAACCACAAGCAGTTAAAGTGATACCTTCTGACCACTGAAGAGGCAACAAAGAATCAGTCAAACTGTGGCTAGCCTATGTTTAACTTAAGTCCAATAAGTTTACAATACTTACACAAACTTAAACATGTGCATAAAGTGTTTGTTTGGAGACAAACTGATTTATTGGCAACTATTAGAGCACGGAGGTGTGATAAAGTAAGGGGTACAACACTGTTCAAGTGTCTGATTGATGAAGGAGAAGACAAATAAATACAAACGTGCAAGACAACAGAGGGTTTATTTATTTAAGAACAAAGGAAAGTTACCATTTTTCTGTCATTTCATGGCCTCTAATAACAGCTTTACTCCTCAGGTCATGGGTCATAACTTGTTTTTTTCCTCTCTGGTCAGAAACATCTCAATACAAAAAGATACCCTACACACAAGGAGTGTAAAGATGTCATTAGGGCAGGTTTGCTCTTTTCTTAAAAGCTGCAAATTTGACACTGACCTCTTTAAATGAAGGCAAGAGGAATATTCACTCATTTCTTTTCCTAAAGAAATTCTTTCAGGGGCCCTTGCTCAGATGGAGCTCTTTCAAGTTTGTTCTTGCTTTTTTTTTCTCTTTTCTTTTTTCTTTTTTTTAGAAGATTCCCTTCTTGAAATTCCATATTTACTCAATGAGAAACCAGTCAAACCCATGGCCAATGTTTTTTTTCCTTGAAATAGACAGAATAAAATTGTTGCCCAAGTCGAGGTCCAGAAGCCATGGAACCAACCAACAACCTGGTAGCATTTTTCAACAGTCAAAAGAATCTATTAGTGAGTGGGATTTCTGACCAGAAACACCTTGAACATGTATGTGAGCACAAGCACTTGAACTGCGTGTAAGTGTTTCTTTGATGCTCATCTGGGAACACAACTGTGACCACTAAACTGATGGAACAGCTGGCAGGAGCTTCTGCTCACCAAACACAGGACATCCATGAGCAACTTTCTGAGGTAAATGCGGTCGGCCCGTCATTATCTTGGGACATTGTGAGTTGGTAGAAGAAATATTTGAAAGACTTCCTCAATCCTGCTGATGTGTCTTCCCATGAGGAAGACACACCAGCTCTCCATCCACAGTATGGTCCTGGAGGGGTCGTGGGAGTTTGCCCAGGCAGTCTATTTGGGCTTTGTGGACATAGAGAAGGCATTCGACTGTGTTTCCCCTGGGACAAGAAAGTGAAGGCAGCCATGAATACAACAGGCAAAGTAGGAGCTGGTATTTCTTTTTTAAATTTATGAATAAAGAGGGGGAAATAATGAACTATTAATTGGCTTTGACCAGCTGAAAGTCACGCAGGGGAAAGTCTAGCTCACATGGAAGTGTGCTTGCTTGACAGTTTAGGCTTAGATGTTGTAAACGGCGCAGGCCAAACATTGGGTAATAGAAGTAAGATGTTGGGTGCTATAATGGACTGTTTCACTTGAAAAACAAAAACTCACTAATCCACTGCATACCCTGTGAAGCACATTCTCTTAGCTTGGTGGCTGTTGACAGAATTAAGAGCAGCTATAAAAGATGCCAGGCAGTTCTTTGTCGTCATGCAGTCCTTCTGTGTGCCTTTCGTGAAGATCCCACTCATAAATGGAACAGATTCTTCAATAATACAGACAACAAAGTAAAAATGACACTGAAATCCCTGTCATCAACAAGTTGGAAGTGTCATGCAGATTAATCTAAAGACCTTTGTACAAACTGCCCACAAATAATTGATATACTAAAGAACATAACATCTGACACAAGAAGAAAAATGCAAGCGTTCAACAACAGTTTCAAATTTTGTCTTAACATGTCATTTATGGCAGGGTTGTGGGGCTGTATCCTAAACAGACAAATGAAGCCTAACAAAGGCTCGCAGGCATCTGATGACTGCTGTTTGCTTGTTTTGGGGATCATGGGTTGTATCACTTTGAGACAAATTGGACCTATTTGAAAAATCTGTGAAGAATGTTTCTAGTCGGTGCCAACCAAACGAAGATGAAGTAAGACGCAGCAAGTGTTTTCAGATTTCAATCGACAGAGTTTAAGGAGCACTAAAAGGCCAAGCTGAGGCGAAAGCAGGTGGAAACATTCAGTATCATCAGTGACATGCTAGCCCATGGTTTAAATCATAAAATGGATGCATATCAGAACATCACAGACAGATGTGGGTTTTTCAACTGAACATGAAATATGAGAATTTGTCACTAGTTTATAAACAGGCAGATGGACTTTGTGATTCACAGATTTCTGAATTCGATCATAATGAAATTATCCAGTCCAGATGCTTCCTTCACATCAAGGAGAACAAGTCACCTCAAAAATTGTTGCAGGTTCTTTTGAAACATAATCTACAATCAGCTTCTCTCACTGTGTTTATATTTCAATATTTTTCTTTTTTTTTACACTGCTAGTTACAAACTGTGAAGGAGAGAGAGCATTTTCACAGATGGCAACAATTAAAAATGAGCTCGGAGCAACGCAGATGCAACAGCACCTCTGTGCACCATCGCTGATGGCAACGGAGTCTCAGCCTGTCAGCGACTCGGACTTTGATGACATTGTGACTGAGTTTGCTCATAGAAAAGCCAGGAAGACGTTTTTCTTCTGAGCATCTAGGTAGTGGAGGGAGGGGGGGTGTAATCATCACAAAGGCACATCAGGGGAAAGACAAAAAATATGAGAAAGAGAAAAGGGAAAAAGTGAAAGAACTAATTTTTTCAGCTGAAAGAAAGAATAAATAACACGGTCCCTGAGGAACTACAGAGAATACATGGAGCAAAAGAGCATCTGGAGACGGAACAAGAGGAGAAAGACATAGGGAGACAGAGTCCCTCAGAGACAACAGAAACATGCGAGACATGAGCTGAGGAGGGGAAGATGAGAGGCAAACAGGAAAGAGACACTTACAGGTGTGAGTGTATTTCTGTTTGTGTGTGTATTTGTGTAATTTCTGAAACAATCTAAATAACAGAACTGGTTTGGTGAAGTTGAGGCTTGCACATACCAGTACACATGTTATTGTTCCGCTGAGTTAATGTCTTCATGCTACAGGTTTGTGAAAGCATCGCTGTTGTTATTTTGGTGTAAATCTTGTATGATGGATGATATCTACAGGTATTTATAATGTCCTTTCTCAGATCATAATTGTATCCTGGTATTAAGTTCTGTATGAACTACAGGTGTTTTTCATCAAATCACAAACTAACAAATTAAAAATCTTCATTGCGTGCTGGGAGTGGGGGTTAGGGGGGGCTCCAATGAGCCTCTACACTAATCTGGCCCTGTCTCAGTCTCTGGTTAAAAGCTTCAATAAAACATTTGCAAATTGTTTAAGGTACTGCAAGAACTTAGGATTTGCTTAGTTTAATCCATCTGTCATCCATAAATAACAGTTTTACATTTTGAGTTGGAATATGGGAAGAAAATATTTGTGGAAAGGTTGCCCTCTACAGGAAAACACCTCACATACAGAGCTTCTGTGAGCTTCTTGTCTTTGAGATGATTTACTCATGGTACCATCAAACATGTGAAGGACACATATCAAAAACATGTGAAGGACACATATCAAAAACATGTGAAGGACACATATCAAAAACATGTGAAGGACACATATCAAAAACA
>JAOWBL010000006.1:412982-436283 GCA_028564865.1 Zenarchopterus dispar | reverse complement strand
GATGTATTCCCAAGAAGCATTGTTACAACAAAAAACAATCCACCCAATGCAAATGTTCTTACTTTCGGTGCTATGTTTAGTAATGGACATAGAGTGACTTTGACTCTGGAATATTCCTTTAATTTGCATCCTATAAAGCCCCAATAAATAACAGAAATGTGTCCACCACAAAGCTCAGAAAATCTGAACCATGTCAATATCATTGTAAGGCCAAAATGAATAACACCAAATGTTAAAAAGCCACACAAGAAATCATGTCCACGCACATGAGAAGAATTTGAACTGAATCCCTCCATCAAACATCAGACAGTCCAGAAACTGGCATAACCCCTTACTGCTGGTCTGCTGGAGCCTATCCCAGCCCATTTCAGAGGTGGGAAGAGAGGTGGGGGTACACCCTGGACAGGTCACCAGTCTATCACAGACTGCCTAAATATATATACAGTTATATAAAACAATAAATTATCTGTGTTCTTGCTGTGAAGTAGGTGCCATCTTGGCTGTATTCAAACCACAAGCAGTATGAGGTGAATTTCATGACAGCTGTCAATGCGGAGATAGTAGAAGTCCATAACTGTACGAGTGCCAGCCACAAAGGAGCAAGAGGACCTTAAGTAAGAAATATTGAGAATGAAATGAAACTCTGGTAATTGAGAAATATTACTGAAGATGGCAAATTACAGAGACACCCACAAGTTATTTTCATTTAGTGCTTTACCGGCGTCCTCCAGAGTACTGAGCTCACATGAAATACACCATGACCACTCTTGAGTACCAGGATGTGTGCTGCATCCTGATGGACCAGTCCAGCAGCAGATTGTCTGAGTTTAGACAAAGGAGAACCAAGAACTTAAAAGAGTTCTGAAAGCATATGAAAGTTGGTGTGTGAAAAGCCTTAATGGCCCAGCAAGGCAGGAAATGTCACTGCTCCTGCAGAATCTTCTCACAGTAATAAAAGACAGTCAGTACCATCACAGACGTCCAGTCCAAATCCCGTCAGATATTATTGTTAACATAGTCATGTCTTTGTGCACATCAATGCTTTCATAATCTGCTAAATAAATAATGCCCTATAAATACCGATGTATTTTCAGGTGCTCTTTAAAGTAGCAGGCTATCACTTTAAGGCACCGTGTCACATGTCAATAATAATGATAGAATAAAATAAAAAGTAATGAGGGAAGAAACAATGAGAGAGTCGTTGATCAAACAAGAGTAGTAAAGAGTAACAAGTACTAATAACCTCCACACGTATAACAGGACTTCCTGAGCTATAAATTACAAAAGTTTATTTGTGCCATGTTTACTTAAAGTTAGCACGCTGCATGAACCTAAATGAGGGTAAAATTAAGCAAATATAGTATGTAGGGTGAAATACATGTCTTCTTGTGTCAAAGACATTATACTTGAAAAGGGATCAGTAGTGGTTGTTGAGGTCACAGCAACTGAGATCAAGGTACACAAGGGACACAAACAACAGTGGAGGAGGAGTTAAGATGTCACATGACTTTATTAACAAGCATTTAAACTCTAAAACCTCAGCTGAGAGAGAGAGAGACAAGTAGCCCCTGTTCAAGTAAAGTATTTATTAAAATAAAGTTGAATTAATTTGCAGTCTGAGTTTGGCAGATCAAAAGTCTGTTATTAACACTCAGCCAAACATTAAAGACAAAAATAAATGTAAAAAATCAAGTTTTCTAAATCTAAATCAAATTAGGTTTTCTAAATCATAATGACTAATGCTCTGAGAATCTGTGGACACTGATTACAATCAAAACATTCACATTTGAGGTGAAATTATAATGATGCAATGCAGATATGAAATATGAAATTCTGGTAAATGTTTGTTAAAGTGTCAGGTGGTAGTCCTAAACGCTTGATCACAAATGCATCTGCTTCTCACCCACTGACCTTACTGATTCTCTGTTCTCAGAAAAGCCACTTGGCCCTCCAGTCTCCACTGTGTAAAGCCTTTACAGAAGGAATCCAGGGTTGTTCCTCACATACATACTGCTTTTTTCAAGCTATACTAATTTTAGTAATGTTTTTTTACATAGCACTTTCCTCAGACATCAATCACAAAGTGCTCCCCAATAAAATAGACATAATAAAAACATAAGATACAATGAAATGCATAAAATGTAAGACATAAGACAGTTAAGACAATCAACAGAAAAACTGGCAGCCCCTTGCCTAGCAAAAATGCTAGGTTAAGGACATGTATGCCTGGAATGGACCACGTCCAGTCTGCCTAAAATTCATTGTGTGAGATCTGGGTTTTTTAACATCCGGTATTGAATGCTCATTAATATTTCTGGTTATTATATTGCAAAATTTGAGACAAAACTGAAACCAACAATCACTGCTTCACTCTCAGGTTGGTTGAAACCATACACTTCTAGAGCTCATTTAAATTCATGCTTTAGTTATGGTGTGTGTGTGTGTGCGTGTGTTGGAACAGGCTGTTGTTTATGGTTGGGTAGCATCTCCTCTTCTTCTAACATCTGTCTGTAAACATCTGGGAAGTGAGGAGACCAGCTGCTGGAGTTGTAGGAGAGGACTGTTGTCTGATTCTTGTCTGATTCTAGCAGGGTTCTAGCTGCTCAACAGACCTGAGTCTTCCTTGCTGTTTCGTTTCATGATGCCCTAAATGTTTCCCATTGGTGAAAGGTCTGTACAGCAGGTAGACCATTTTAGAACCTGAACTCCTGTGTCAAAACGTTCTGTTGTGATGGATGCTGCATGTAGCTCAGCATTGTCTTGCTGAAATATGCAAGTCCTTCCCTGAAAGAGACGTTGTCTGCATATGTTGCTCTGAAACTTCTTTGTACTTTTTCAGCATTGATGGAGCTCTTGCAGATGTGGCAGCTGCCCATGTCACAGGCTCTAATGCATCCTCATACCAACAGAGATGCAAACTTCTGATCTAAAAGATGATAACAAGCTGGATGGATCCTCTCTGTAGGCAGGACACAGCATCCATAGCTTCTGAATAGAATTTCAAATTCATCTCACCAAAGAAAGGTTTCCCATTTTGCATAAGGCCATTTTAAACAAGCTTTAGTCCAGAGGATTTTCTAAATCATATTCACATATAGTTGCTTTTTTTGTGCGATAGAGCAGTAAGCTGTAATTGTGAATTGCATGACAAACTGTGTTCACAGACTTTGATTTCTGGAAGTGATTCTGAGCCCATTTCTGGTAACTAATCATATTTGTTTTTATGCAGTACCAACTGAGGGCTTAAAGACTAAGAGCATCCAGTCTGTGCATTAAATCTTGTCCCTGTCACACAGGGATTCCTCCTGATTATTTGAATCTTTTGGTGATATTATGCAATGTAGATCTGGGTCGTCTGAAACATTTGAAATGTTGAGGGTTCCCATGATAGGAGGACTGGGGTGGAGGTTCCTCTCTGAGAAAAGTTTTAATGAAGTTGATGTCATTTCCTGCAAAATTGTAAATTAATGTTATTTTGTCAGTTCCTTTTTTTTTAAATGTCACAATTTAAACCCACCCCTGTTATTCTGATTACAGACCAGTACAGTGCCACCGAATAAGTATGATGGCAATTAAATTACAATCAGAATCATGTTATTGCCAGTGCTAGTAAAACAAGTTCACAGACTAGAAAATTGCTCTGATGTCATGGTGCAGATATAACATAAAATAATGGAAAATGTAAAAATAGAATAAAAATGAGAACAAAGCAAATAAATCCAAAACCATAAATATATAAGCATAATTTTACAAAACAAATCTACAATATATACATGTGCAAAACAGTAACAGTCAGTAGCAATCAATAAGAATTATATGAATGATTATTAATTGTTATTAAATTATCCTAGTCCAGTGCAAGATCAGCCAGCGGTGGATTCGCAGATGTGTGACTCATTTGCGGTCTGGTTGTGGAGGATCGAACCTCCCCTGCTGTCCCCCTGCTCCAACTTTTTTGGGATGTGTTTCTGCCATCAAGTTTCCATGAAATTGTAAAACATCTCAGTTTTGACATCTGGTGTGTGCTTTATGTTCTATTGGGAATAAAACATTCCCAATAGGAATATTCAGCCACTTTTCCATCGGCCTTCAAACAAGCTACGATCATGCCACTGTTTAAAAAACCCTCACTCAACCCTGCTCTGGTGGAAACTATCAGCCGGTTTCCCTGCTTCCAAGGGTATGGGATGAGCAGTTTCTAAACAGGACATAAACTTCCTCACACAAGATAACCTTCTTGTTGTTAATCAGTCTGGTTCTTAAAATGAGCGAGTCCACTGAAACAGCTCCACTGTCTGTGACTGAAGCCCTGAACAGCGAGAGTGGTGGGTCAATCCTCTGTGCTTATTCTGTTGCTGTTGACCTATTTGCTCCCTTCAATACTGTCAACCACAGCGCATTGCTATCTATACTATCTCAAAGTTGGGCATCTCAGGATCAGTGCACTCTTGGTTCTGCTCCTACCCTACAAGGTGTTCCTTTAAAGTGTCATGCCAGGAGAAAACATTTTCATTACATCACCTCCCCGCAGGGGTGCCCCAAGGCTCGCTGCTTGGACCCCTTCACTTTGCCATATACACCAGAGATTTATCTCTGGGCCAGATTATTCATTCACGTCTCCTGTCACTGCTATGCAGATGATACTCAACTCTATCTATCATGCCCACCGTACAACCCCACAATCTCTGCAATATTTGAAGCTTGTCTGGCTGACCTGTCTGCATGGATGAAGGATGACTGTCTTCAGTTTAAACCATCTGCTCATCCTTCACTCAGCCCCAACGTCAACATGAATATTGCCTCTCCTACACGAGGTTTACAAAGAACCTGGATGTCATGTCTGATGACCAGTTATCTTTCTCTGACCATGTTGCCTCGGTGTCGTGGTTGCACTGCTTTGCTCTGACTAATGAAAAGCAGACATTACTTTTGAACTGTGGTTCAACAGGTTTATTTAAAAAATTAAACTAATGAGACTGGCTTGGACAAATGTTATGTAATGTTTCATTCTTAGTCGTTCTTGGCTGCTTTTAGTTGTTTGTTTGGGTCATTATCCTTTATCATTATCCATTATCCATGACCTGCAACTGACACCAAGCTTTCCGACACTGGGGAGAAAAATTTGACTATCAAGACATCCAGAACATCTTGATTGTCTTGAGATTTCATTGTAGCTGAACAGATTTGAGAAACCCTGAACCAGACGCAGCAAAACAGCTCCAGGACAGAACCAACCCTCCTCTATATTTTCACACTATGTACAGTTTTCTTTTCTTTGGATCCTTTGTTTTTCTGCCTGTGAACGTAGAACTGTTGTCACTTGTCAAAATGCTCCAAATTTTCCTCATCTGTCCAAAAGATATTCTTGTAGGAGTTTTGTGGCTTGTTAAAATGCATTTTGACAAATTCCAGTCCGACTTTTTTCTGATTTGCGTTCAACAGTAGAGTCTTCCTCAGTCGTCCACTTTGATTCAAACAGTGATGGATGGTGTGATCGGTGACTGATGGACCTCAACTTTGCCATTCACTTTAAATCTCTTTGGAAGTTGTTCTGGGCTCTTTAGTTACCATTTGTATTATTCCTGTCTTCAAACTGTCATTGATTTTCTGATTGATGACGTCTGATTTTTATTAGTTAAACATCAGTTTATTATTTATTTTTACTTTTGTCAGTTTCAAGTTATTTCAGTCACTATTCTGATTTTTTAAATCTTTTTTTAAAGGATGGGTACTAGTAAATTTATCTTCATGTGACATAATAACAGATCTGTGATTTCTTGGAGCAAGATAGGATCATTTCAATTATAAAAAATAACGTCAAAAGCAAAAATAAATGCACAGTCAGTCTGAACAACAAAACTTAGTGGTTTAAGCTAGTGCTCCACTTCAGCTTCATAAAATTTTAATCTCTGCTCTGCCACGGCATTTCTATTTGTAAAATTGGTACACTTTTTTTTCTTAGGAAAAATTTTATAAATAAAAAATGCTATCCAAGACTGCAGCACTAAATTTAAGTTTGTTTTTTTTTCAGGGAGTGGTAGCCTAGTGGTTACAGAGGTGGGCTGGGGCTTGGAGGGCCCAAGTTCAGCCCCTAAGATTGGTAACAGAAGTGAGCCACTGTGGGGCCCTAAGCAAGGCCCTTAACCCCCAACTGCTCATGGGTGCTGCAGTAGCCCACTGCTCCTAGTGTAAGTAGTGATGGGTTAAAAGCAGAGGACAAATTTCTGTGTGTTTTGTGAAATATGTACTGACAAATAACGATTGCTAACATTTAACTGCCATATTTATTTTATTCTTATTTAAATTGTGGAAGAGTGGTATTAGCCTACATACAGAATAAAATGTGTGCACCTTTTCTTCCTCGATGACATATTTGCAGTACCCGAATCACATGCAGGTTTCCTTAAAGAGGCCAAGTGATTACTGATCCGAATCAGTCAGCTGCACCTTGGACCATGTGTGCATGCATCGTTCTTCCCTCTCATTCAGCTGTTTTAAAATGACACCTCCCCCCTTCTTCCCAAATCCTGATCCTGCTCTGTGTGCAGTCATTTCTAGTGCAGAGAAATGTCCCTAGTGACACTGAGGGATGACGCAGGCTCTCTCTTCCTCTCTGTTTCACTACCCCCCTCCCCACCACCACCACCTTCCGACTAACACCATCTTTTCCCTCTTTTGACTTGTTCTCCCCATCTTTTTCTCGCTTTGGTACTGCCCCTTTCTCTATTTCCTCTCCCAGTCTCCCTCTTCCCCCTCCTCATGCTGCCTCCCCCTCTTTCCTTTCCTTCTCACTCTTTGCCTCTCTCTCTTTCTCTCTCTCTCTCCCTCTTTCACTCTCTCTTGCGCTCTCTCCCTCTCTCTCTCTCTCTCTCTGCTCTGGCACTGCAGCACTGATTGTGATTGAACACACATTCACACACACAAACACACACATACTCACGTAAGCACACAGACACACACAGGAGCGTAGCTGAGAGGCAGAGACTGCAGCAGCATGCAGCATCCAAGGCTGAGCCGTTGAGGGACTTAAGGAAGGAGAACGAGGGAGAGAAAATAGTGTGCTAGCTCAGGCCAGCCTGCGTGTGCATCTTTGCAGAGGTGGGAACGATGAATATCAAGAGTTGATGGCTTATGTTAACAAGCCTCTTCTGCACTGCCTCTGCATCTTGTTCACCCTGCTCCTCCCACTCCAACGCTTCCTCCTCCTCCTGTCTACAGCATCATTAGACAGGACTACAGATTGACCAGGACTGGCGAGTGGTGGATGGTCAGGTTTTGCCCCAGCTGATGGATTCTTCTGTGACTATGCTACATCTACACCCTTTCTGATGGACGGATTGTAGCTGATGTTTGGAGCTACATAGTAACACATAACCCATAAGGAATCGTGGATGTGTATGTCGTTCTTTACCAGTGTTGTCACTGGCGCAGTTTCTCTTTTTTTGCCGGTTGTTTTTGCCTTCTCTGAGACTGGCTAGCAGGCACTGCAGCATCAGGACCGCAAAATCCATGAAGCTGTTGGGCATGAGGACCCAGGGGCAACCCTAAGGAAGGGCTTGAGTACTTCCATTGCTACCACTGCTGAGGTGCTTATCTTGATTTTTTTTTTTTTCTTCCCCAGAAGAGGGTGTCTGGTGGGGGTAGGGGTGGTTAGTGACAGCACAGGTATCTAGGCCCCTGCAGAGCAGAGAGGGTGGCTCTTGCATAGAGGAGGCAGGCAGGACGTCCTGTGGGATAGGGAGGAAGAAGGGCTGGCTCGAACATTGGGCTCCTGATGGTGGCTATTTTTGTCTCCCCTAGCTGAGTGATTGGGACAGCGGGTGGAAGTGAAGATGCTTATGGCCCGAGACACGGCACGGGATGAGGCTCAAAAGCTACACAGGAAGTGGCTGAAGCACCAGGCCTTTATGGCAGAGCTGGCCCGCAATAAGGAATGGCTGGCCAAGATAGAACAGGTGAGTGGAGGTGACCGTGGGTGGTGGGGGACCAGAGAGAGAACACATGTCAAGAAGAGCACATGACTCAGAAACTGTGTTGATGGTGGGTGTGGTGGGAATATAATCCATCCATCCATCCATGTTCCATTCATGTTCTGTCTGTGGGGATGGGGGTTGGAGCTTATCTGGCCGTCCTGGGGTGAGACATGGACAGGTCATCAGTCTACTAAAGGGTGGATATATATTTAAATAATTAAATAAATGAAATCAGGTGAGATGTCGCCATGCAGCTTTCATTTGATCACTAAACTTTAGAATATCCTGTTGCACTTTCAAGGTTATTTTGATACTGTGGTTTGTTTTGTTTTTTGTCCTCTTTTTTGTTGCTTTCTGTTTCATAGTTGGGTAAATTCCCATTCTTCCTGGGGTCTTGTTGTACTCAGGTATGACTCATTTGAATTTGATTTGAAGGCTATGGTTAAGCATATGAAGGACATTTGCAGCCTTGCATCACTAAAGTCAAGAAATACGGTATTTGCATATGATCTGTATCTGGTATACCTGATATCAAATCAGTTCACATCATTAAAGTATTCTCCAGTTGTATCATTATTATTATTTTAATCATCACTTCTCGTCATGGTTTGCTACCCTGACAGAGCAACGTCCCATGTTTGCCACAGTGAAGCTTTCGGTATTTGTGTTCGTCAGTGACACTGCCACTCCACAAATTACACAGTACATTCGGCTACTTTAGGTTGCATTTGTAATGGTGCTGTTATTGAGGAGCAAGCTGTTGACAAACACAAAGTCATTTTAACTTCTGACATTGTATAATTCCTCCATCTGATTTTATGAATTAAACAGTATTTACTCATTTGGCAATGAAAGCTGGGTAACCTTGCACTTCAGTTGTACCAGACAGGACAATCAATGAATTGTGATATAATGTATTTAAAGGGTTCAGTCTTTTTAATCATCAGCTTTTTTGACTCATTAGTTCTCTAAAACTATGACTCTGAGAAATTAAAAAGATGTTGATAATTTTTTTTAGCCTTTCACCTCACCTAAATGTGTTTACATCCATGAAAAATATCCTGGGATTGTTTATTGACATTTTCTTGGCTTAATTTAAAAAAAATGCATTTAGAAGTTCATGAAAGTATAGATTTTTTCCCATTGTTATAGTAGTATATGCTTTGTTATAAAATATTTATTAGGCATCAGTGAAACTAATTATAACCACCACATTTGAAGGCAAACCCTTCAACAGTTATATGACCTAATGATAAAATCTTCTTTACACATCTTAGCTGTCCATGTGTTAATGTACTTTAAGGTTTATCATACTGCAGTTTAGACCCTCTAAGCAAGCCAAACACCCTGACAGTTTGTCAGGTTGCTATGTGTGTGTGTGTGTGTGTGTGTGTGTGTGTGTGTGTGTGTGTGTGTGTGTGTGTGTGTGTGTGTGTGTGTGTGTGTGCTTGTTCTCAGGGTCAGGTCTCTGAATAATGCATCTTCATTTTATCTTCAACATTGATATACTGTGTGCCGTGGTTTAAAGGAAGATGAGAATATCTTTCTTTAACTATTTCCAGTTGAGCACTGCACAGAAGTATAAATATATTTATTTATCGCCTGGGTGGATGTAATGTAAGAGCAGGTGGATGTATGAGAGGAGACTGAAGAATTGGACAAAAAAAAAAAAAATCTAATGAGCCAAGGGAGGCTTACGAAGTTTGTGTGAACGGTACAATAGGTACCACCTCTGCTGAGCTTCAGGCTGGCCAGGCGCTGTCTGGATCATGGTTTCAGACTTTGCAGTGCTACATCAACTAGGGCTCCCTGGGCAAAGGTCAGAGAGGAAGCCACAACTGAAAATAAAGCTTACAAGAGCAGGACCAGTGTTTGCAAATACATTTACAGAGAAGCCCACGTTCTTACTGAGCTAATGTTCTTCAGATGCAGGAGATCAATGGAGAGCAGTTTGAGAAGACTGTGCATCAGTTTGTTTCTAAAAGAAAAGATGAAATTAATCTCAAAGGAAATGAACACTAGATATAAAGTGAAACTTGATGGAGATTCTGTCATGTTGCTGGTATGTTGCCAGAAGTCCTCACATCATCTTTTATTAGATTATCTAAAATACATTTTTTTCATTCTTTGCACCTCTTTTACATGTAAAATGTACTCACACACACACACACACATATATATATATTATCCATCAAAAGATAAGTATAACATTTCATGGTAAATTCCATATATGCAAGGTAAAATATAGCTCAGAAGGCAGCTCTTTACAGAGATCGTGTCTTCTGTTCTGACTGGCATGAGCCTCTGTATGTGCAGAGTGCAAGACACTGTCACCGTCTCCATAGTCCTACAAACATCACTTAATCTACCCAACTGCTGTCTCTGTCGTTATCTGAGAGAGAGAAGATGACGCTGCGTCCTGCCATGATCAGAGAACTCTGCGTCCTTTTGGAAGGGTTCCCGTCGTGGCCCGTAACTCTGTTCTCTCACAGTACTTACTCAGCACATGAAGCCGGTCGCACAGCTCCAGGCCGAGCCGTGTAAGTGGGCGATCAGTGGGTGCTTCTCTATTACAGCGAAAGGACTAGCTGCTGACCTTGTGCCAAGGCCCTCTGTGGGCCCAGGGGTCAGGACTTTGTTCACACATAAACAGCTGCTTAGCATGAACACATATACATGTGCACACATAACTTAGAAAGTTAAAAATGGACATTTTCTGAATTACTCTCCTGTGTCTTGACAGGAACTGCTATCCAATGTATTTTTTACAATTTTCAAAAACTGTTTATTTATTTCTACATCTCTTAGATCAGAAGTTTGCATCTCTGTTGATTTATTTCTACAAGACAATTAACAAGATATTCTTCCATTTTTTTTATACACAGAAAAAAATCTTGCCTTTCATCATGCACAGACAAAAATAATCATGAACAAGAAATAATGGCTTAATTTTGGTATATACACTATATGTGCACTTAATCTCTACAATTCACAACAGCTATTGCATCATTCCAAAAAGAAACTTTCAGACCAGTTGTTAACTTCAGGTACTTCCAAACTAAAAATTTGTTAGCTCATGTTTAAATAAGCCTTTTTCCAGATAGGTTTTTATGGGTTATTCATAAAGACACCCAGGGCTACCAACTTATTGTGATTGTTTACTGGGCCACAATGATGTTGTAAATGATGTTTGGAACACTTGAGATTTTTCTGAAACGGCAATAAAATGGCAGCTATAAAAAAATGTATACAGTGATGAGTTTTTAACAATATACAAATATTATCTTCATATTTTCTGATAAATCTGAAATGGAATAGATCAGATCAAATTAAACCATGAGCCAAATTATTTCTTTGCCATTTATTTTTTGTGGAAAGTGAATCAGTCCTGGCAAAACTATCAGAATATTTGCTTTAAATGCAGATAGTGACCCTCATGAAGTAATAGCAAGTGTCCATTTAAATTATCAACCTTAACTTCAGTAACACAGGTCACAACAAAGTAGCCTCAGAGCACTTCAACTAGACACTATCTTGCTAACTAGAATTTAAGTAGCAACTTAGGTACTGTGGGGGTTTTTGTTTGTTTGTTTGTTTGTTTTTTGGGGGGGGTGGTTTGTTTGTTTGTTTTTTTTGCAATGTAGGTTTATTTTGCTTCAGATAGATGACCTGACATTTTTCTTTAGAATTCATATTAAAATTCTGATTTTATTGTTGTGTCAATGATAACAAATTCATCCTGCAGCAAAGCAGCCCCAAACAACTCTACTACTACTAACACGGTTTCCAGATGGAACAGGATTCTAAAGCTCCTGTCAAGTGCTTTCAATTCTCAGAGCGCACTGTTTCTTATCGAAACAGAAATGCCTATCTTGATTCGTTTTTTTTAATCAACCTTGCAGTTTATCCATAAGTGTAGATGAATGAAATTGTTTCAATTCAATTTGATTCAATTCAGTTCCGTTCAGTTCAGTTTAATTCAGCTTTATTTATATACTGCCAAGTCACAACAAATGTCATTTCAAGCTGCTTCAACAGCACAGTTAAACTCATTCTGAATGAGTCCAATTAATACAAAGCTAATAAAATAACAATAATAATTATTGTTTTTCTAAGGAAACCAACAGATGGCATCAAAACTTTTCTTGAACAAGCACCTGGCAACTGTGAAAAGAAAGATTCCCCTTTAACATGAAGAAACCTCTGTCAGAACCAGACTCAAGAAGGACGGCCATCTGCCTCAACCGTTAGAGGTTAAGAGGACATGAAAGAGGAGAGAACAACAACAACAGATCAGGAACCTGCTGAGAAGAAGGAACACAGGGTCATAACAACAGTAGTGTCATTAATAGAGCTGGTAGAGGAAAACTGTGAGGAGAGGTGCATCATGGGAGGTCCCCCAGCAGTCTAGACCTATGGCAGCATAACTAAGGGATGTTTCAGGATACCTGAGCTACCCCTAACTATAATTAAAACCTTCCTTTTTTGATCAAAAAGGAAGGTTTTAATCTTCATCTTAAAGGTAGAGAGGGTGTCTGCTTCCTGAACACAAACTGTCAGCTGGTTCCAGAAGAACCTGATACCTGAAGGTTCTAGCATCCCTTCTGCTGTCAGAAACTCCAGGAACCACAAGTAAACCTGCTGTCTGAGAGACAAGTTCTCTGCTTGGCAAACATGGAACTATGAGCTGTTTAAGAAATGGTGGAGCTTGGTCATAAAGAGCTTTATATGTGAGGAGAAGAATTTTAACTAATATTATCGGTAGCGAATGAAGAGAAGCTAAAACTGGGGAAATATGATCTCTCCTGCTGGTTCTCGTCAGAACCCTAGCTGCTGCATTTTAGACGAGATGGAGGTTTTTCAGAGAACCTTTAGGCCAGCCCAGTAAGAAAGAATTACAATAATCTTGAAAGCCTTGACTTTCTCTTGCTGGTAGAGTCATGAACATTAACATTACTCAACATGAGAGAGGAACTCAGTTCCTTAGAAGTTACTCACTTTTCTTTGTGGCCTTGTAAACTATTACAGAACTCGTTCAGAGAGGGTTTTTTTTTTTTTTTTTTTTTTTTTTTGGTCAGCCACCTCAATGTTGAGAAACATTGGTCTTCCATTTGCCCACCAACCTTCTGAGTTTAGATCGGTGCATTCAAAACAGATGACTTTGTGAACTTGTCTAGCATGTGGTGTGGAGCTGATACCACAGCACATCTGTGCATTAGTAGAGGGTTCCCCCCTCAGTGGTTGCCATTTATTGAAATCAGCTGACTCTGTTTCACCCTCAAATGAGCTCATTCAAAACATTCACATATTCTGCTCTATGTAATAATTGAACTTTTCCATAAATAAATAGATAAAAGACCAAGTAATTGTGTCTCATCACTGGGTGCTATTTATCTACTTTAAAGACTTAAAATTTTTATATGGAGTTTCACACTATATTTACATTTTTGTACATTATATTTATTCAAAAGCAAATTCTGGGAGGTTTACAAACTTTTAAGAGCCACCAATGCGTTTTTTCAATAAGCATTCATTTTTATTTTTATTTATTTATTTATTTATTTATTTTGGTTATGCTTCAAACTAACACAAGGTAGCTGTTCTGTAAAGAATTACCAATTGCTAAGTGAAAATTGCAAGCCCTTGTTTTGTCCAAAATTACTGAAGTTACAATGTCTCATATCACACGGTCACGTTTTCTTTATTGTGTTTATATTAACTGTGCACGCCATTTAGGATGCTCTAATAAATCACTTTCATTTTCTCGCATTTTATATTTACTGTTGACGTCTTAAAAGTGCAAAGCACAACTTGTCCATATTTTACTAGCCAGCAATAACATCGCTTTATCCAACAATCCATTTTCTATAGTTGCTTCATCATGTTCAGAGTCATGAGAAGCTGGATTTTCCTCCACCTTCTTTTTGCGAAACAAAAAGGGTTAATCACCACTTTGAGGCAGCTCTTCCCCCGACCCCCCAAAAATAGATTTTATTATTTGATTTTGCTGGAATTCTTTCAAGTTTTTAAGTAGGTTCTGTCAAACAGTGGACATCATATCTGTGGTTATTTCTGAGTATAATATGACCGATCAAGTGAATTACTGGACAAACAATAATTAATCTGATGTATTTGTTTGTTCAATGAGAGAAAAAATTTTAAGTTTGGGCAAATGTTTTGCATCTATCACACCAACACAGTCTCATTAAAGATTTTTATTCTTTTATTTACTTTCTCATGTCATATCATTTTCTCTAGCTTGTTGGCACAAAAAAACTGGATAATTGAATACAGCACTCAGAAAAGTAGAATCTGTAGCATTTAAGAGGTGAAAACTGATGCTTGTAAAGGTCGGAGGGGTTTGGAGCTGATGGTACAAGTGTGACTGTGGTGAAGTACTTTTGATTTCAACTCCTGCTCAACTCAATACTTTCTATTTTTACTGATTTGAGAAAATGATTGGTTAGGTTTAAAAATGACCTAAAGTATGTGTTTGGGTTAAAGTCTGAAACACTGCTTGGTTAGGATGAGGAAAGTATCACAGCTGGTGTTAAGCTCTCATCAGACTCCCTCATCATGTGGCTCACTGGGAAATCCCCCTCCTCAAAGACTCTTTCTTTTCCTTCATATATTACTTTCAGAGACACACACTCCCATAAAACAGCACTGCTTGCATGTTTGTTGTGCACCAGAACACATCTGCAGCTGTGGGTGGCTTCTCGGGACATTTATTGACTTGACGACTCCAAAAAACCCTCTCGTGTTACAATGGTAGTGATAGGTTAAATTACTTCAAGTAAGTGTCTCATCTTTATACCAGTATAGATTAATTCATATTTATTCAACTATTAGTCTTCCTACATCCACATATGGTGCACACACCGTTGCTGTCTCAGTATGAAAACAGTCCCACATACATCTAACACACTGTTACACCATTATCCTGTTACATTTTTGATGCTTAAAATAGAGGATAAAATACATGGACTTGTTTGAATGTGTTACATTTTATTTTGCTTCTTTTCTGTTCATATTATAGAAATTATTAACTTTTTTCTGGATCAATTATTTTCTTTAGTGGATATGACAATATCATTCTTGCCAGCCCTAATAAATCTGAGAACAAGGAGAAAGAAAAACAATAACTTTTGTATCCTTAGCCTGAATTTTTAAGTTGATTTTTTCCCCTTCTTTTCTAATGTGAGGTGTGTGTCCTTCACCAGTCCTCCTTGACAGTCTAATCTCACATATTTTGTTAACATCTGAATTCCTAATTCTGCCTAAGGGGACTAAACCACCAATGTGAAACACAAAAGTACCAGACTGACAAAAAGACAAGACAGTGATGGATGCGGTGTGTGTAGTGTGGTGATCACTGTCGGGTGTGTGTGTGTGTGTGTGATGTGTCTTCATGATGAGATGTATTACAGTAGAAGACAGACGTAAAAGAAAAGGGATCAACTTTATTTTTATTTGATATTTAGCATTGTGTCACAACACATTTGTACAGCTCTCCTCAAAGCAGCTGATTTGTAGTGGGTGGAGTCAGCCTTTTGGCTCCAGCTCTGTCCTCAGCAGAGCCGGCATCTTTAAACATCAGTGCTCAAGCCTTGCACTGCTTTCTTGAGGGGAATAGTGAAGACTCTCTGATGTGATATTGGGTGGAGAAGAGATGGGGAGACAGATCATTTTTCTCTGATTTGAGTCTATAATGTCACAGAATCTGACAAATTAGAACAGCTCATTCCATTACATATTTTCAAACTCAGGTTGCCCAAAACTAGGTTACAAGGTTTTGTTATGAAGAGTTTTGATTTGGTAATCACTTCAGACACACATACTTCAGACAAGATATGCCCTTCCTGACAGAAAAACTCATTTTTCATTATATGTTATCATATGTCATCTTTAATGGACACAGCTTTTCCAGTTTCCAATAGACGTGTTCTCTTGTGAAACACATCCACTGTCTTTAGGAAACTGAGAAAAGAAATCATTAGGAGTTACTGAAATTATTGCTGGCAGCACAGACCCCAATGATTATAAAACACAGGTCTGGACCTGAAGCTCCATTATTGGAGAAGAATTTGATTTTCCTGTTCATCAGGATTTCTTCTCTCTTGAATTTTAGTTGTCTGAGAAAATATGTGATAAACTTCGGTTCTTTCATTCTTGAAACGATACAGCGAGTTACTTGTAAAACAGGTTTCATTTTATTGAAATGCTTTTAAATGTGCATTAATTTTGCTTGAGTTCCAACACTAACTAAAGTATAATATGGACTACTCAAATAAAAGAAATGAAAATAATGCAATCCACACTCCAAAAAAGATGGTTTAAGGGCAACCAAGTTCTAGTAATGATATGAAAAACAGATCCACTTTAAGAGGGGTGATATGAACAGTTGATTGTAATGATGATTTGGTACAGAAGTAGTATCGAGGACAATCTAGCTGTTTCAAGTAAAAAAAATACTATATATATATATATATGTGTACACACACACATATATATGGAGATACTGGAAGAAATGTATAGTTCTGCTGAAGTGTATTTGATGAAACTCCAGATTCCTGTTTAATCTGGAGGAGTTTAGGTGCATAAAGGACAAGGCACAAGCCTAAACTGGTTACCAGTGTTCTCCAGTCACTCAGATGGCAATACGTCAAGAACTGTCACTCATCAGCGTCTGGAGCCAATTGTTCTCCAAGTCGAAGGTCAGGCCCATCACATGTCGATGCGTCCTTCAGCAGGACACCAAACCCAATGATGTGTTCACTGGACTATGAATGAAGTGCTGTTGTACATATAGTGAAATAGAAGTGCTGTACAGAGAGAGTGTTTGTAAATGAAATAAATGAGAAACACACTGTTAAATGTTTTGTAGAACCTGGATAAGGTTAGCAAAACATCAAGTAAAAACAGTTTAGCATTACAAATGCCATATAAAACTTTACATTGTCAGTAAGAGGCCTTATGTTAATGTTGTCCATGGGCAACATGGATGTCTCTGGTTTCAAGAGGATCCTAGATGCAGCTTTCCTTCACTGGAAACATGTATCGTGATCAAACAAATCGGTATTCTAGATATTTATTTTTAGAAGAAATGGATGCCATGTTCTCAGGCCAAAGACGAAAGGACCATCCAGACTGTCGAAACAAAAACTCTCTGATGTATGGCAGTTAATCAGTGCCCTTCACAAAGGTCATGTACATTTCTGTGATGGCAGCATTAATGCAAAAAGAACACAGATATTTCGCCCATAAGCTGCCCTTTAATCAACGTTTTTCCATGGACATTTTCCAACAAGACAATACAAAATCCTGTTGTGCATCTGAAAGGCATTGCTAAGGACGAAGAGCGTACTGGCAGAGGACTGACCTGCCTGCAAAATGATGACATAAAAATAAGATCAAAACAACCCTGCACTGTTGCAGGAAGAACAGGACACAATGGTGACTGAAACTCTTCATCACGTGGTATCCTCAGTGTTGGCATTCATGGTGTTCCTCGGTGCTAGAAGGTCTTTTCAGTGTTGTGAGAAGAAATTTACAAACATACGAATAAGCAACTTACAAAGTGGCAAAAGCGTTATTTTTCCAGCAGTTTGTGGAATGTGTAAGAGGCTTGCCGCACGTTACAAAAATGGATATAATTAACATGAGAAGCTGACAAGAAAGAAAAAGCAAGAAAAGCAAAGAAGTCAAAGTAAATTTAAGAATCAACGTGTTACCTTTTTTTTGTAATTGCTGCTTTTTTTTCTGGTTCTTTGCATTTTTCATACCATCCCGACTTTTTTTTTTTTTTTTTTTTTTTTTGCTTCACATAAACATATTTAGCTGCAGCTTGATTATCCAAACACACACTGAAGATTCTGGTGTGTTAGTCCATCAAATTCGACTTGTTGCAGTTATACAGAAATGTCATGTCTAAGTAAAAATTTAGAGAAAGTGATTATTTTCCTGTTTTGTTTTGTTTTGTTTGTTTCTGTCTCCCTGGGTCTTTGTAATGGAAATGTTCATTTATGCCAAAGTTCCGTCCCTTTTCTTAGGTAGCTTTTTTTAACCACGTTTTTATAACCCCGTTCTTATAATGGTTGTGATTCTGGCTCTCAGATGGTAGCTTTCTTTTTTCAGCTACCATCAGAGGAAGGTTTTCTCTGCTGGATTTTGTGTTGAGGAGTTAAGAAACATTTCAAAGCTTTTAAATGGTTAAATGTGAAGTCTGATGTTTCAGCTAGGAAACCAGAGGTCATAAGTGAGAAATCTTTTATTTTCCTAATGTCTCTACTGAGCAACAGTGAATTTCTACTGAAATCAAAGATTAGCATACTTCTGTAATTTTTGATTGATTTCCTTTGTACATAAATGACCAAGACAAATATTTTTGTCTGATTTGTTTGAAGTGCTTGTATTTAACTGTTTTTTTTTTTTACTTTTGTGTAAATCAAATAATGTTTCTAGGTAATATTCATGCATGTATACATGTAAATCTGTAAGGGGAGCATATACCTTCAAGCTCTACGGCATAATCCAAATAACAGCTTAAATGTTCACCGTTCTTCTTCCATATGTGGCGTAGATGTGATCATTTTTTCAAGCAAATGGTATAAAACAAGCTCTTTGATCCCACCCACTGTTTTCACAGTGCTGCATCAGCATTGTAAGAAAGCCTGCAGAATTTTGCAACCCAATCCTGCCATCAGGCCATGATTTGACTCTGGCAGCCTTTAAAATATCCCACCACGTCACCCGTGGCTGACTTGAAAATTCCCTTTACAGATGCTCTTTGAATCCAGCTGTCGTACAGTCCAGTTACCAGTCTCATTCCTGTTACATAAACCTTTGATTCCTCCACCTTGTGCTTCCCTTCTTCCTGTAGTCTGCCTCTTCCCTCTCTTCCTTCCTCCCCCTCTCTGATTTCTTCCCCCTCTGCCTCACTCTGTGTGTCAATAAAGCCAAGAGAAGGAGAGAGAAAGAGAGACTTGCTTTCTGCTGGCGCTGCATTATGAGAGGGAAAGCGACGCTGAGTAAAGATAGGAGCGAGAGAGGGATGTGATAGAGTGAGCTTTAGCAGCAGTTCAGCAGCAAGCCTGTGCCAAGAGAAGGAATACAGCACTGCATTATGAAAGCCATAGGATATAAGTCTAACTCAGTCAAAGATAAGAGAGAGAAGTAACATTTAGAAGAAGCAGCCCATCATGTGCATGGCTAAGTAAATGATACAAGCTCAGTAAAAACAGAATACATCTTTAACTACCATATAATACCAAGCAGAAATGCTTGTTTCCTTAAGCACGAAAAAAAAAAAAAAACCTGCAATATCTTTTCCTTGTAAACCTCGAAGATGCTCAATGGCGGATGCAGATACTCTCTGAGTCCTGTCATAGATGGAAGAACACCCCTACTCCCCTCCTTGGGACTGAAGGAGACTGGAATGAATCTATCCCTGGAAAAAGCTTCATTTACACAAAGGAAAATGCTTTGATCTTACTGCATCTACGCATCCAGATCGCAGCATAAACAAAACCCAAGATTTAGCAAGGAAAAATGAGCAGAAAGGCACAGGCAAAAGACAAAACGGGGCTTTATTAGACATACCACAGATGATTTTTAGGTCAGCCCGAGGACAAATACTGCCTGATGCACCTGCCTCTCTGCAAGCAGGGGGCTCAAGTCTTAGCATGGAGAGCCATTTTAGGGACAAAGCTGAATTGTTGTTCTCCCAGTTGTCGACTGAAATGCTGGATTACATACGTTATATTAAAACAAAATCCACAGGTTTACGGCGCGGGATGAGAGGGAGGATCTGTGACTCAGATTATCTCTGTTCTCTGTTGGTAAACAATCTGAGTAAAAATACACAGCTATGTAAAAATCATCTCCATGAGAAAAGAAAGCTGTCTCATAAAGAATGTCAAGACAGTGCTTCAAATCTAAAATGTAGGACAAGTTTGTGCAGCAGTTGTGCAGTTTAAGTACTTCTTGCTCAGTATTAAATGAGGCAGCAATTATTTCATTCCATAAGAACTTTGCCTTTGAGCAAAACATGACATTAAAGCAATATACAAGTGGAAAGCTTGAAAAAATAAATAAATAAATAAATAAATAAAACACTCCAGCCAAGAAATAACAGTCCCTCACAAAATGGCATTTTTAAACAAGACAGCTTCAACACTTGAAAATGTACTCTGACTCACAGTAAATGAGCATTTTGACTGTCAGTCTGAACTGCTTTAACAACGATTTAACAACCAGTCCCTAACAATCTCAGTGTCTTCCTTCCAGGAGGGTCAAGAGCTGATCCAGGAGAAGCCAGAGCTGCGTCCAGTTGTGGAGCAGAAGCTGGAGGAGATCAGGGAGTGCTGGTCTGATCTGGAGACCACGACTAAGGCCAAGGCCAGACAGCTCTTTGAAAACAATAAGCCGGAGCCAGCTGTGAAGAGCTACTCGGACCTTGACAGCCAGCTCTCCCACCTGGAGCAGCAGCCGCCCCAGCTAGAACAGGCACACCATCTGCCCACCTTCAATGAACAGCTTCAGAAATTCCAGGCAAGTCTCAAGGCCCTCCTGGGTCATGAATGCATGAAACTGTCTCATCTAATGAAGAGGTGGGACAAAAAAGCTGCCCTTCACAACGAAATTATTGAAATAGCTAGCGCCAGTAATTGTCATCGGTTGTTTACTGTATATCACTCACATACACACTCAAGGGGACACACAATTTTATTCAGTCATTTGGCTTAAGCTATATGTACTCTTTTCATTCATCATGAAAAATGTTGCCTGGCTGCACACTTGACTATTAAACTCATAAAAGTGACAGTGTAATAATACCAATGCATGCTTTTATGATTCTCTGTCTATAAATTATATCCAATATATTTCTTTCTTTTTTGTTTGTTTGTTGCTCTTACTCTAAAAAACTGTGACATGTTGGTGCCTGGGTAAAGTTTGGTTTTACAGTTGTGCCTCAATTCTCCTAAAAAAAAGAGAGAGAGAGAGAAGTTTGACGAATTTTAAATTTTTTTGATGCTCTGTTCAAGAGATGCTCAATTAAGAGAAATATTTCCTTTTTAACACTCTTTTTCAGCATAACAAATGTGTTGGAAACCTAAAATACTCTTATTTGCTTTGATAACTGATGCTCTTGACAAATGGCCTAGTTCAGCTAACTTTAATATAATTACCTCCAGCTCTGTTGAGTGTCCAAATGGCCTCTGTAAGGCATCTTGTCATACATGACATTCAGTGGCATTAAAAAATGCACCCTATGCCTTTATTTATTTATTTATTTATTTTTTTTGTGAGGCAAACCAACCTTTACATAAGAAGAAAACAGCTGATGTGCTGTGCTTGTCCATCCTTCATATGGATGTAACATGACCTTCCACGTCTCTGTTCTAGGCTATGGAGTCTCAGATAGGGGACATCTACAAGGATGCAGGAGAGCTGGGAAGCTTGCAGGGTCTGTGCCTGCCACAGCAAGGGCTCATGAGAGGTGACAGAGAGGGTGGCGAGCACTCAGGTGTGGTGGAGACCCGCATCGTCCGCCTCATCGAGCCCCTGAAGGAGAGACGCCGCATCCTGCTGGCCTCCAAAGAGATGCACCAGGTTGCCCAAGACCTGGAGGATGAGATAGTGAGTGACATTCTTCCTGTCTCTTGGTTTCTTATGTTTCATTTGAAACATTTGCTCTTTCAAATACAGAACATTTTCCTGAGTTAGATTTGGTGTTAGGAGACTAAGATTGGATGATGCAGGATATATTCAAAATAAAGAAAATGACAACATCTTGTCTTGCTACAACTTCCATGTTTGATCCTCCATATACAAAGATCATAAAAGTGCATTCTGAAAATGTAATGACTTGCTCGTGCTTGCCTTTGATAGCTATGGATCCAGGAGAGACTTCCATTTGCCTCGTGCAAAGATTACGGGAATAACCTCCACAGTGTTCAGCAGAATGTCAAAAGGAATCAGGCAAGTGTCATGAAAGGCGTTTGGTCATGCCATCAGCAAAGGTGGTCTAATTATTAGTCCTTATGCTCATCTCTGATTGGTTCTACAGGCACTCCAGAGAGAGCTGACTGGGCGGCGGGCACGGATTGAGGAGGTTCTAGACCGGGCAGGAATTATTGCTTCACTAAAAACTCCTGAAGTGGACTTTGTGCGTGAGGGGGCGGGACACGTTCGCCAGCTGTGGGAGGTTTTGCAGCTGGAGGCTGAAAGGAGGTCTGTGATGTTGGATGCTGCGCTACAATCTCAGCAGTACTACAGTGAGGGAGCTAAAGTGGAATCCTGGCTGTCAGGGCAGAAACTCCAAGTCGCCAGTGAAGACAAAGGCACAGTATGTGACATTTACTGACATATATATGAATCACAGTGAATGTGATATTACAGCTGTATCTTGACATTTTCGTGATACGTTTTAGGATGAAGCAAGCACCCTTCAGCTGCTGAAGACTCATCTGGCTCTGGAGCAAACAGTGGAAACATATGCAGAAACAGTGGGCATGCTTTCCCAGCAATGTCAGCGTCTTCTGGAACTGGGACATCCGGACAGGTGAAACTTGGCCCCCAGAGATGGAAAACATTTTACTTTTGCTCATTGCAAATACTGTACAGAATGATAAATATATAGAATGGCCGAAAATTGTTTGCTTCTGGTTTGTTTTCTATTCATTTTCATCAGCGAGCAGATTACAAAACAGCAGTCGCACATAGACCGGCTATATGTGTCGCTGAAGGACATGGTGGAGCACAGAAAAACCAAGCTGGAGCAGCAGTACTGGCTCTATCAGCTCAACAAGGAGGTAGAGGAACTGGAGAAGTGGATCACTGATCGTGAGGCGGTGGCCAGTTCCACCGAGCTCGGGCAGGACCTTGAGGATGTGACGGTCAGTCTATATGATTTTAGTGTTTGTTTCACCACAGGAAACATTTTTGACCCACCAGCACCACAAAATGAACCACAAATTATTGTTCACTTACATCAGATAATTGCAGCTGCAGTCTGTTAGTCATGTGTTACACATGAAGCTCCTTGGATTACGCGTCATGAAGACTGGGTGCATTAACAAATATAAATAATTCCTGGCCATTAACATCCTAAGTGCTGGACTTCAACCACAGCTGACACATCAAGCATAGAGATATTTTAATCAACACATTTCTTCCAGGGTTTTTGTTCCATTTCATTTCTGTGATCTTGCTTCCCTCACTTGGTCATCCTACTTGTGTCTTTGCTGAGTCCTAACCCCTTAAATTTGTGTTTTCATGTTTCTCTCACAATTTGTATGCCAATTTGTACATATACATTATATAT
>JAOWBL010000006.1:353644-398080 GCA_028564865.1 Zenarchopterus dispar | reverse complement strand
TATTGTTTTAAAGCCGAACACTGAAGAACTTGCATAATTAGGTCTTAAATAGAGGCACCCTGCCGGTAATTTGCTACACGCCCGGGCGCGTTAATTAGGAGAAATACGGTAAGCATATTCAATTTTAATCTGCAAAGATATTATTTATGTATCTTTTTTTTTTTATTTTATAGCAAATCCTGGGTGAACGTATATTGTGTGCTGAAAGAGGGAAAATTGACTTTCTATAAGGATGCTAGGAACCACAGCACAACATACAACGGAGAGCCTCCTGTTGACCTCAGTGACTGCTCATTTGATCCTTCCATGGGATACAAGAAGAAGAAAAATGTCTTCATTCTTAAGTAAGAACTACTCTGTTTTGTCATTAATTCTCATTTTATTGGTGGAATTTTCAGTTTCAGTCTTTTAACCGACATAGGGGGAAAAAATGTCAATGCAAAGAAAGTGACACAAAGGAGCTTTATTCATATTAAAATATCAGTTTCAGTTTTAAAGAAGAGAAAACAAGAACATGACCGATCAACTGTGCAAGATTAACTCTGTGTTGTAAAAGCAACTTAACATCCAATAGGAGGACCCTCTGAGAAAATAATTGCTAAATTTCCTTTGTGTTGCTTTTTTAAAAAATGCAATTTTATTACTCACCTGAATTGGAGTTTAAAAAAAACCTTTAGTACTAAACATTAAAACCAGACAGTCACTAATTTGTCATCTGTTTTTCTCATGCAGAGTAAATGATGGGAACAACTTTGTATTCCATGCAAAAGATGAGGTAAGAATATTTCATATATACATAATGAACACATACATACATACATACATACATACATACATACATACATGTATACATATACGCACACACGCGCACACATATATATAGCGATTTGTCTATACTTTTTGAGGAAGAAGTAAACTCGAGTGATGCAGGCTTGTTTATCTCAACGACATCGTTCAGGAAGCGACGAAGACTCGCAAATTTTAGAGGAAAAAGGGTCTAATGGTGAAGCGTTAGAGATGGACATTGATGGAGATGGACATAGAGATGGTCATTCTCCTCCAGAACACTGAATGGTAACATATAGATAGACCTAAAAGAACTGGATCATCCACCTTTGCTATACTGTAAATATCAACCATAGGCATTGATTATGTCTATATTGATACACCCCCTGCAGGTCTGGAGAAAATGTAAAAAATTATTTTTGGTTTAGTTATGTAAAATTTCATTATAAACACAGATGAATTTTAATATTGCCAGTGTAAAAGAGATTTTGTATGCTTTCAATTAAACTTCAGTTAAATAAGACAATTCTACATCGGCAGATCAGAGCAAAATCAACAAAAAAATATAGATTTTGAGTGTGGAAAAGTTGGGTTGTATAAAATGGAAATATATACAAACCCTGAATGCATCTCTCTACTATCAAGAGTTAAGAGTCAATGGATTGTATTTTTCTGTTCCACAGAGCTCCATTTGTGTAGAAAATACCTCTCAAATATAAACCACATATCCATACAAAATGAGAAGTTTTGTATAATGTAAAAAAAAAAAAAAAAAAAACAATATTAATACTAGTTACATTTAGAAAATGCATTTAGAATCCGGCAGTGGGCACATGTTCTTAGGTCACATTCAACTTGCTCTTGAAAAAACATGGATGTTGAGTTCTGCATGGCAAGTATGAGAAGGGACATCTGGGTTGTTACCAATGAACAGTAAAAAAGTACATGTCTGTCCTGAGATGGAAGTGCATCAGTGCTCTGCCATACATGACTTGTCCAAAGGTACTATGGGGCGTATAATAAAATACTACCATTAAAGCAACATCTTGATGGTAGTATTTGTATTTGTATGCTCAGCAATTTATTCATTTGGATTTTCATGGCTGTTGGGCCTGGACCTTCTCCTGCATGTTGTTGGGTGAGAGGCGATGTTCTGGACAGATCTCCAGTTCATCACAGAGCAACACAGGCCATGTTCAAGTGTTGCAGCCTGAATCAGGTATATCCAATCATCCTGACAGACTCTTTACACTGTACATCACAAGTGATCAGATGCTCTCTCGCATAAGATTATGGGGAGCTGGAGTGTAAATTCTCTACAGGTTCCAAAAAAAGACCTGGAGACAGAGGAGGCTACTGTGTAGTTTTTTATTTCAGCATCCGACCATGGACTGTTGTAGGTATTGTGACTGCATTATATGGGTTAAAGGAGGGCCAATGGACTTAGTTTTGAATCCTGAATCTGTCACCTCCATCACTCTGGAGTCAGTGTTGCATTAGGAATGATGGAGACGCATCTGGAACAGTCTGATTGGAATCACATTTGAAGCCACCTCCTTATGTGCTTGAAATCGGATTTGGAAAAACTGTATTTCAGTGTTGTTTTTGTCTGTTCAGATTGTAAAAAAAATCGATTTGGATAGGATATGGATACACTAAAAATTGGATTTTGGCAGTTTGAACATTGCCATTGTGACAAATGAGACAAAGGACACTTACACTCAGCCACAGTCAATGAAGTGTGTCCCAGCTGCCATCATGCACCAAACACACTTGACACGTGGCTAGTTCATTAATAGTCCACTGAGACATTAAATGTGCACATTTGCTTTTACAGAAATTTTAAAATCATCAGTCCATGTAACGTGCATTTTATGGATTATGGGATGTGTAGAAAACACCTCTACAAGCACAGGAACTATATGCCAACTTCTCAAAGAGGAGCCCCAGTAACATTCTTGATGTTATAAAATAGTGCACTTCTAAATGTTAGAGATAATGTTTTCAGAGAGCTCATTGTCTGCGTGATCATCAGCTTGTAGAGATTATGTGAGTATTTGGCAAAGGCTCTGAGTTTGTACAAATAAAGTCAAAACAATTTTCACAGAGTTGCAGAGTAACAATATTAATGAAATGGAGTTGAAACAGGTCAGGGGACATGCTTGAATTCAGTTTCATTCAGTTCATTTATACAGTTATATTCAGTTATATACTATATCATATATTCAATCATACTTAATATATACTATATAAAATTAAACCTACTTCTGTAATACAAGTCTTCAAAGGGAAATTCAGCTGGTATGAGAAAGTCACTATAAAAAGCAATTGTCAAGGGTAATTAGGAGGAAAGATCCCATGTCTTGTCTAATGATGCACTCGTTTTGGACTGTCTTATATTTTGTTCTGCACATTTATGTTAACTTCTGCAACATTCTTCTTTAAATGGTCAGCAACAGAGGATCTAGAGTAATAGTTTTTTTTTTTTTCATCTTGCGTTTTATTGAATCACTGGCTCTGAGGATGCTGCACCAGCACATGACATATAAAACTGCATTCTTCATCACAGACTTAAAGAAGATTTGCAACACCTTACTGCAAACACCAAAAGACCTAAGTGTTCTCTGAACATTAGAGTCTATTCAGTCCATCCTTGTAAACAGCTCCGGTGTTGATAATATAGAGAAAAACTCGTAGCTAGCAGTTTGGTGTCCTGACAGCAGAAATGTTTCTTCACAGTAATATGTCCTATACTTATGTCCTACTTATGTCCTATACTTATTGCACCTCCAGTCCAACCTATTGGATTAAGTATATACTTAATTGTCCTAAACCTCCTAAAATCCACAATCTCCTCCTTTGTTTTGCTTCTGTTCAGCATGAGGTAATTGTTCTCTCATCATCCCACAAAGGGCTCCACCAGTTCTCCATAGTCAGCCTTGTGTGCATCACTGACACCACCTGCAACATCGCTGTCATCTGGATATTTCTAAGTCTAAGATACACAGAGTGAAGAGTAATGTTGAGTGTACACTCCCCTCCAGTGCTCCTGCGCTGCTGACCATCCAGTCTGGAGCACATCCATCAAGGCACACACACTCTAGTCTTTTTTTTTTTTTTTTTTTGGAGGGGTAGTTAATATAACTGGCAGTTGTCTTCCTGATTCGAATCCTGCCAGGAGTCTGTCTGTGGGGAGTTTACATGTTTTCCCATGCTTGCATGTGTTTTCTCTGGATACCCTGGTTTCTTCCCACAGTTCAGAAACATGTAGGTCAGTGATCCTAATTGTCCACAGTAGTACATCTGAGCTTGTGGGGTTATTTGTCTGTGTGTTGTCCTGTGGTTGACTGGCAACCTGTCCAGGGTTTATCCCTGTGTTTCAGCCTAAGAGAGCTGGGAAAGGCTTCAGCCTAATAGAACAAGCGGGTACTGATGATAGATGGACAGAGAGCATTATAATCCCTGACTTGAAGAAATGCCAAATAATAATAATATTAGTAAAAAATATTATTTTTATTCTCAAATTATAAGACCTTGCTCTTGAATACTGCGAGTTATTTACCCTTATAAGCTATAAACACTGAATGAACCTTATTCCAGCTTTTTTAAAAGCTAAATTTAGAAAGTGTAGAAACCCACTGGTAGCCACATGGTACAGGGAACAGGTATTTTATTAGGAGAGTACTAGTAACTAATCAAATCTTTTATAAAGTTATCTAATGAAATTATCTATGTCATGAAGGCACATCTATTTCTTTTTTGTTTTCATGTTGTTAATGATACAAAACTTGGGGTGAGATTACAGGATAAAGAAGCAAAAACAACCCAGGTGACCAGCTACTTTATTTTGTTTTTGATAAAAGACCTGAATACTTTTACCACTACAGATGAATATAATTAAGTTTTAAATCTTCAAATGGTGACATACTAAAGGAGAGATACAACGCTTGTAAAGGTAATCAAGCTGAGGTGAAATTTTCCTGCCACTGTACTGACGTGAGTTTGTCCAGATTTGGTGATCATCATATACTCAGTTTCCAGGTTGGATTTCGATGTCATGACATTCAAATGCCCTACCAGAGATTTCTAAATAAGTTGTGTGTCTCATGCTGACCTCTGTAGGAGGACTTGAAGGCTTGGACTTCAAATATCACCACCTCCATAACTGAGCATGAAGCCATGGCGAAGTGGGACAAGCCAGGCACCTCATCCATGGACCCCGACCGCTCAGAGAGGAAGGAGAAGTCAGAGGGGGATGCTGATGCCAGGTCAGAGAGATCCGAGCTTGTAGAGGGCGGAGAGGAGAGGTCCGAGAAGGAGAGGTCAGAGAAAGGCGACGGCTCGGATAAGTTAGACACATCCGAAATTGCTGACAAATTGGAAGGTGGAGCAGGAGGTTCCAGTACATCTGGAAAGAGCAAATGAGGAATCCCTTTGTGTTTTAATGTTAAACACTGACAAAAGACATAGGAGGCAGTGGGAGAGATGGATGGATGTAGAGCATGTTTGCAGACCCTCAGTCAGAGAGGCTGAACACAACGAGGCCACGGTCCTTCGACTGACTATTATAACCACGATGAACTTATTTTTCAGCCCCTCCCCATCACCCAGGCAATACATCAGTGCTTGCATTGTGCCACCTGCTGGTTGATATGGAGATTGGCCCAGACAGACAGGGACAGATGGACAAAGAGTCCAACAAATGGTCCCAGAAGTTAGTCACCATCCTGTACCATTGTTGATCGTTTAATCTCTTGGATTCACCGCATCTTTCTGTATGTATCTTTGAAAATGTAATGCTATGTCTATGAGGACAAATCCAAAAAGTGGTGAATGAAATGTTTCACAATATTAAAAAAAGAAAAAAAGTTGTTTTTTTTTGAAGCAATATACTTTTTTATTTTAACTCTTTGTTAGAAGGAGATAGGGGGAAGAAAAGAAGCAAGAAGTAATGTAAGAAGCAAAAGTAAAGTCAATATAATATGTCACATCCACATAAGCTTACTCAAGGCAATTGTGCACCTTAGACACATGAGACATCTGTATAGTAATCATGCCATTTAATCCATCACACGACTAGAGATTGAATCATGTTAATATAAGAGAATGCAGGTGCTACCACCTCACTTCAGTGGTGTCAATGAATATACATCTTTATAGTTTATTTTCTATTATTATTATTATTATTATTATTATTATCCCATGATGGTCCATATCAAGAACAGAGCTTATTTCCATTTAATTCAATTAACTCAAAATGTGTTTGAAGTGACAACGCTCTAGCAACACTAAGCCTGTGTGACACAATGCCTTTGTATACATGACAAAAATCCAAACATTGCATGAAATAGTCTACTAGTGCACCTGTTAAACTTGCCTTTATTTTTCTTTTCTTCACGTAAGTTGGGCAGTTTTAGGAATTGCAATAATTTCCTGTGAGTGGGGGACAGGAGGGGGCTGTATTTTGCTATCATGGTTCACTTCTCAAAATTCACACGGAAGTTCGATGAATTACAAAGTCAAACAGTCTGCTGTTTGGACTGTAGTAGTGCAATTAATTTTCCACAGAATGTACTAATTTCAGCTGTGAAATGTTTGATCACCACCAGGCTTGTGGTGCTCTAAATTGTAAAACCCTGAAGCTGTTCTCTTAGAATTAAACCTCTTTGCTCCCTGTCTCTCATTTGAGGTTCAAACCGATTGGAGATTCTCCATCAAAGGCAAGTTGATTATCAAACTGTCATGGTTCAAGTCATGCATTGTATATACCTATCTTTGTATGTATACCAATGAATCCTGTGCTCTAATAAAACAATACTCTGATCTGAAATGGGTAAAACTTAAACATTTCTATTAAGCCACAAATAAAAACAGTCATCACTCAGATATATTGATGTTTATTGCATTTAAATGAAAAATATGCAAATGAGGAGTCACTATAATTATCTTAGTGTGTATATAAGTACACCCGTATCTAGTTATATTAAAAACCTTTTACCAGGGATGAGCAGCAGGACATACAATAGGTATGCTTGCTGTATTTTTATATGCCTATATCTCTTCATATCAGATTCAGGAATTGTCCCACATTTGTCTCACAGTTCCCCCAGTCAGATCATGCTGTGATAGCTGATCGAACAGTCATTGTGTCTGTGAACAGTGTGCAAAATTAATGCATTATAGAGATGGTAAAATCAACCAGCCTGGACAGTGGAGGTCATGCCACTGGAGATAGCCAAATTACTAAAGTAATCGTGCTGTGAACATGAACAGGCATTGGTGCATTTATTGTTTGCTTGTCAGGCAGGTCATTGTTTTTCTAAACATGTGAAAACAAATAAACTTTCTGCAATATCATAAAAATGTGGCCATTTTGTGACTGTACTTATAATGAAAAAGGTGGAGCTCCACCTCCTTTGTGCAGTAAACCAGAGTCTTTGACTTTCTTCAGATTTGGCTGTTTGGCTGTCTTTTTTTCATTTTCCCTTGTATAATATTGCACCCCATCTGTGTCAAAAGTTTGAACAGTCCTCCTTTCTCAGAAAAAAAGAAAAGCATACGTATGATGCAGCACTATTTGAAATGATTGCCTGACCGAGCGCCGTATCCGTCTGCCCTGCTGCATCTTCAGAAGAATGAGAAACAGTGTCTCAATGTGAATGTTTTGTCAGTCACCGTTTGTTTTAACATAAGTGCCATGTCATGCAGGCTGTTGAGAAGAGGGGAAAAACTGGTCTTTTCATTCGACTTTACACCAGTCTGTCATTGCAATACATTTTTTTTCATTGAATTAGGAGCTACAGTGTTTTCTGTGACTGTAATTATCCTGATACCGCCAGCATCACACTGTGCATTTAAAGTATTTGCTTCCCATCACTTTTATGATGCACAGAAGGGACATTTTTCACAATGGTTTAACTTAAAAGAGCCAAAATTAGGCAGGCAGCATAAAGCCTGACAGAAGACAAAAATAATGTGCAAACTTTGTTTTGTTCATTGACGGTCTTACACGTGTGTATGTCTTTGTTACTTTCCAACTGACTGCTATGACATTAAATAAATTTCCAAACGTGCTAATGCAAACTTGCCGTGGAATTTGATGTGGACACACATGCGGGTCACACACAGACTTGCATGCGATGAAAACTTTGCTCATCACATTTATGTCAAGTGCAAGGCAAACAGTTGCTCATTCAGCTGCATTTTGTTAAACTAGGAATCAGCTTCTGCAGACCATGCTGTCACTGAAACATACAATATCGTCATTAGATGGGAGCAGCAGCTCTATAGACTGTGCTGAAGCCTCCAACGTCTGTAGACGTAAATGATGAGAGTTTGTATATTATGTGTAGTACTAACAAACAACACAGTATGTGGTAGTGAATCATAAACACAGTTAAAACCCTAATCTGAATGTTGAACCATCAGACTGTTTGTGTTTATTGAGAGCCCCCTGGAGAAAGAGACGAAGTAGCCTTTCTATAACCATACCTCGCTGCACGACTTTCTCATTTACTCTCTCTCACCTTAAGGGCTGGTATTCTCCAAACTGTGCCCGAGTCAGCGCTTCAGGTCTGTGCTGTTTACTTACACACATGCAGCAACTGGCCCAACATTTTACAGTGCATTTGTGGCTTCTCTTGTAGTCACCACTCAAAAAAAAAAAAAAGAAAAGAAATCCTCCATCCAGACCGTGTACAGTGCTGTCTGAAATGTATGTAAATGATTTATGTGACTAAAAATACAGGTTCATGGGATTTTTGTCTTGCACTAGTGTAGCCACATGCACTGTGTGAAACAACAGTGGTGAAGCAGGGTCCTTTCTGTTGAACAAAAACATACATGTAAACAGTACTGCACAAACTCTGCACAACTTGGTGTATGTTTTAAGAATGTACATTTTAATTATGATCGGTTTAACATTTGCCAGTATATGTCTGTGGAAATACAAGCTATGGGACTGTGTCATAAAATCTCTTCATCCCATAACTTTGCCATTGTCTTCTTTCGCCTCTGTATGGTACGTTTGTAACATAGTCCGCCAACACACACTCGAAATTGTTACATATTGTGCTGAGTAAGATATTCTCACATGATTGTTGAAAACTTTGAATAAACTGTCAAATTTGACAAGCACGACTGTACTGTATGTCATACGTTGCTTATCACAAAGTCTGATCACTTTCTCATTTGGGAGAGTAAAGGATAAGACCAAATCCTTTCGAGAAATTTGACCTCGATAAACAATTCTTATTCTGAGACTTCCTGAAAAATATTTGCCCCTTTACTAAGCAGAATTTAAACTGAAACATGTTTTCAGTGTGAATTAATTTGCTGTGCTTGATTCAAGTGTTCACCTACGAGATAGAAGTTGGTCTATAGACGAGCTTGACTGATGATTTAAAAAAATAAATTAAATAAAACAAACTACAGAATGTTTTAAGGGGTTGTCTGGGGTAGTCTAACTTCACTAAGGAGCTAAAAGACCAGAATGAATTTGAAATGTAATCTTGGCTGCTCTGCTTTCTGTCACATTGCATCTCTCATTTCACAGCTGAGCCTGCACTTTGCAGTATTTGGACACTGAAGAGGAATTTGCAGTAATAAATGAGGTTTTATGTATTACATCTCTGAGAACTTCTTGTCAGAACCTTCTCATGTTTTCTCTTTTTTTTAAAGCTAATTGTAACTATTCCTCAGGAAGCTGCCACACTGGTTGACAATATGTCTTTTGTTTATTGTATTGTTGTTAATTTGTTGGTCTGCATTTTCCACAGCTTTACTGTAAAGAACAAAGGTCTGTTTCTACATTTATGTGCTGAAGGTGCCACGTACAGCTAACCCAACTGGAATGTGAAAACTTCAGGTCTCCGTCGTAAATACGCAACAGACGGGCTTCTCAGATAAGCTGGACTCATGGTTTGTCCAGCAGTTTAGGATTGGTGATAAACATCTTTTGTTTTCAGCCATTCTGGTGTTGAATTGCTGGGATGCTTGGGATCATTGTTCTGGTGCTGGACCCAAATTTGCCACGCTATAATCATCAGAAGTCCCGTGGTCTGTTCAGATGCAGTTCTGTGAAGAGAAGTCATGCCAGAAGACCATTTCAAATATACCTGACTTGTTCAGTCTCAGCAGCATCTGGATGCTGATCAGTCTTTAAAGTCAAAGCACTAAGAAACTATTTAGTATTGTCCACATGATTTATGTATTTATAGAAGTTTTTTTGGCTTCCTTTTTTGTTAAATATTGATGTCACAGTGAAAAATGTTATACTTTTTTTTTACATTATTATCTACCACATGACAGAATTTAGAGCGGTAACTTTGTATTTTTCAATTGCTGTTCATCTGAAACTGTATTTGATGAGACCTAAATAGGTTTAGATGATTGTGATAACTGTGTTGAAGGTTTTACACTATAATTACAAAAGATAGGATACTACTACTTTATGCTCATAACTGTATCTAAACATGTAGGTACTTGAGAGGATATATTTTGGTTTTTGCACTGATTAAAGCACAAAAATACTTTGGCACAATACAACGATGGTATTTCTATTTTGGATGAGAGACTCACTCCACCTCTCAAACACCAGCTGCTATGAAATGTGAAGTAAAAGTGGACTTGTATTTGACTTATAGATGTATTAGTGTTTTTACCAGAACATGTCCCAGACATTTGACTAAAACCTCCGCAAGGTGTGTAGCCTTTTAACTAAATGGGGCGAAATTTTTCTCATTTAACCAATTAATTTACCTTTTTTTCATTAGTTTCTTTTGTAAGTTATGTTAGATACTTAATATTGGACCAACCACAGTCTTCTTGTGCCTCTTAACGTTTTTCCACGTGATTTATCAGTAAATTACCACTGATTCATTGTCTGAACTTTGCCCACAAGGAGTTGGCCCTTCTTTTTGCAGGCTTTTTGTTGTTGTTTGTTTGTTTGTTTTCTGGAGGCCTCTTCAGGGGCCCAGACCACAGAGGATCATTCCTGCCCACAGTTATAAACCTCTTAAAGGATTTTTTGGAACTTTAATAGCAGTTATTTAGCATATAATTTTCCTTGGGGGATGAATAAAACATTGCTCTGAGCCGGGCGGGTTGGTGGATCATATTGTTGACACACAACAACAAGGTTCCTGGTTTGAGTCCCGCCGGGAGTCGTCCCGTGTGGAGTTTCATGTTGTCCTGTGTTTGCGCGGGTTTTCTCGCCTTCTGGATTTGAAAGGTCTAAATTCTCTAAATTCTCAGTGACCGTGTGCGTGTGATTGTGTCTCTATTTGTCACCCTGTCAAGGACAGGCGATCTGTCCAGGATGTCCTCCAGTCTTTCACTGAAAGTTAGCTAGGAAAGACTGCAGCAGATCCCCGCGACCCTGAATATAAAGAAGCGGGTTTAAATCGTGAGTGAAATGAATTATCGCTCATTTTCAAATACCTGAATTCAGTCTTACTCAAGCGGACTAAATTGTCTCACTTTAAGGCACATCGGCTGACGGGCTGGGCTTGGTCCGCAGCCTGAGATCAGGGCTCGGAGCTCAGTGGGAGGGCCGGTGCGCTGTGATTGGACGGTGGCGTGAGTCACTGCGCTATGATTGGATGACCAAGTTTTATACGGAAGCTGTCTGGGGAACGCAGCGAGCTAGCGATCTTCCTGAAAATGGCCAGCTGGGGAAGACTCACCGCGGTCCTGAGAAATGTTTTCAGCAGCTCTCGGTCTCTGAAATGTTTTTCGCTGCGCCGTGGTGTCGGTCCTGGTATTTTGGGGTCTGTCATTGGGACTGGAGTGGTCTGTTATCACCAGTATCGCGCCAGCAGCAGGACTCTGCCCTTCGCTGTTTATGCTGAGGAAGAAAAAGTGAGTAATAAAGTTTCTGTTGGAGAGATTTATTGCATCCAGACTTTACTGTTTTACATTTTTGATTGTTTCCGTTACTAATGTGCTGTTAATCAAGTATACATTACCTACGCCCTTTGTGTAAATATGAAATTTTTAGTAAACACTTCTCAGTTTCTGTTAACTACGACCTCTAGTGGACAATGTCAGAATAGCGCAATCTTCCTTTATGTTTATACACTCAACTCCCTTTAGAAGGTGCATTTGCTATGCCTTATAAAGTGTCTGAGTGACAGTTTTTCTTTATCTTTGCTTTTGCATGATTAATTGCTAGTTTGATTAATTAAGATGTACTTTTATTGGTTGCTGTGTGTCTTTAAACTAGAGCAGTTATTTCCTGACCACTTAAAGGCCAATAATGCAGTTATCACCCAGTTTGACACCAGTGGTTTTTTATCAGGCCCACCGTTACGGCTGACACAAGGGTGGAGTTTATAAATGGGTGTTTTGTGCCATTTCAGGAAGCTGCAGCTCCCCAGCTGTCTGCCAGAAAGGTCCGTTTCACCCAGTTTGCCTCAGTGGTGTATGAAGACGAGCCCTACATGACCCCAAGAGACTTCCTGTTCTCTGTGATGCTGGAGAAAGTGGATCGTAAGCAGCACCGCGTCACTTCCCATGCACCAGCTGTAGTCTCCATGTCTTGACTGTGTACAGTTGTGGCTTTTTAGTCGTTTGAAAATGATGCTTTTTTTTATACTAGATGCTTACTCAGTTCTTTACCTTAAATGAAACAAAACAAACTTATTGAAAGTTTGTTCTGTTTTAATTTTATATTAGCGAGGATTCATAAGTTGTCTAGAAATAACAAGTTAATTAATCAAACCCTCAATATCATTTCCTATAATCAAGTAAAATAGTTTATACTTAATGAATTAATTTTGCTCTTCAGAAAGTTCCTAAATTGCTGTTGCTTAACACATAGGTAAAAAAATAAAAAGTGGAATTATGACTTTTATTACTGTCTTTGTTATTACTATTATTATGAGAGCTGAACTGAAAATGGTAATTTGGAGAATACAATCACAGTATGGACAAAGAGAACAAATACAAAGGGAAGAAGAGTTAACATTGGTAAAAACTGCAAAGTCAGTGAATGCGTGGGTGAAATAAAATAAGTGTCTGTTTCTCATGAATACAAATTAATGCAAATGTATATTGTTCTCAATATCCACTGATATGTAGCTGCAATCCTTTGAGCAAAAATTAAAAAAAAAAAAAAAACAGTCAAGATCAAGGAGGCTAATAAACTTATTTCAGAGAGGTACCTCAACTGTTACTGGCTCAGTTCCAGACATTTTAAAAAACATCTTGGAGGAATAGAAAAATCTGAAGATAAAATTATTCAAGAAGCCTAAATGGGAAATATGAGAGCAGTCAGTACATCCAATCACACGGTAAATCCTGAAGGCAAGTGTCTGTACTCACACAAGTAGCAGAAGGATGCTGTTATCTTAAACAACTAATGATATCATCAACTTTAAATCATGTTAATTACTTGATGACTTGTGGCTACTTTGAAAAGGAAAAAAAGAAACTTTTATACGTGTGAGAATTGAAAGGAAATTATTATTATTATTATTATATTCTTCTGGGTGAGGGGGTCTCTTTTTCTCTTTTCTTTTTCACCTTTTCCTCAGTTCTGCATTGTTTACTTTCTAATACTATAGAATAGGTTCAGTATTTATAATTATATAATTAATAACCCAAAGATGAATATAGAAGATATTTGTGATGTGCAGAAGGATGGCTCATATAGTCTGACTGTGATCAAAAAAAAAAAAAAGAGCCAGTGCTCTTTTAAAAAAAACCATCAGGGTGTCGTGAGTACAAGTCTGATTTGACCACATTGAAATCCACTCAGATCATTAATATATTTTCCTGACAGAAATGCAACGCGTCATCTTTCTGATGTCTCTAAAATGTTTGTTATATGATCAGCTGTCTGATGAAACTGAACTTATTTCAGCTTCATGAAGAGAGGAGAAGGAAAGTAGCTCAGGATATGTGGAAGTAAACCTGCTCTTGGCTAGGCTTATGTCATAGAATCAGTTACCACGGTAACAGACTCCAGTATGAGTTACCTCGCTCTCAACATACACAGAACCCGCTCTGTGAACTGGACCCTTGTTCTGTTGTTATTGACATATCATCCTCTCTGTTTGACACCACGCAGGGAAACTGCAGAAGAGGATTTTAACAACACAGGTATGTTTTTATAATGTTTAAAGTGCACATTTAGAGCTCGGTCATTGGTTCGGTAATGTTGCTTCTTTCACACTGAAATCTTTGCAGGAAGTGAACGGTATGTTGGCAGCTGCCGCTAAAGCTCAGCCTGGTAGTGATCTGTTCAGACTCCTTGGAGACAAAGGTGAGAACACTGATCCTGACATGTGTGGTGTGTAAAATGGAGCTGATCTTGTAAAGTAAAGTTGAGCGTTTGTCTTTGGGTCTTGCAGGTTTAATATCCTACACTGAGTATCTGTTCTTGCTGACGATCCTGACCAGTAAGTTCTTCCCTGACTTCCAGCGCTCGCGTGTGATGCCTTGTGACGTTTTTTACTGGGATATTGTGCTGAGTGAATTTTCCTATGATCTTGTGACGTCAGGTGGAGCTAGATGGTTTGTCAAGACAAGATTTGTTATGTCTTTTTCTCAGCGCGAAGCGAGTATGTTGAATCCGCTGAGATTTCTGACTTCCTGTTTCAGAGCCCCGTACAGGATTCCACATAGCCTTCAAAATGCTTGACGTTGATGGCAATGAGCAAGTCGACAAAAAAGAGTTCCTTAAGGTAGGCCGTTTGATGAATTGGTATTTTTGACAGAAATAATAAAATCATTTTTCTGAATCAGAGGATACATTATCCGGATTTGTTTGTGCACTCAAATGTCAAATATTGCCACCTTTAATGCTGCTGCGAGTGCTGCTGATGTTGCCACGGTGGTAAGTATGAACCCAGGCTTCGCGTGAAGGTGAGGGACAGCTGCACTGCAGGTGCCAAGTCTGTTTTTCAGCTCTTGTGTGTTTGCTGGAGTCAGGTCTTCGGTGGAGTTAGTTTTTCCTGAGTGGCTGGACGTTTTTGTGGCCGTTCCCACCAGTCTTCTCCTCTTTGATGTCAGGAGAAGACTCTTGTATGCCAGACTGAGCTCAGGCCTCAGCTAGTTTCCCTCCAGTAGACTGCATGTTGGCACGTTTTGCACCTTGTATCGTATGTTCATGTTGCGACTTGGTGCGCTGGCCTAAAGCATTCAGTCAGCGGTAGACGTGCATGGACTCCTGTCTCTGTTGTGTGTGACGATTAGATGAAGGCCTGGTTTGATCAGTAAAATATACTCCTACTTTTGTGTTAACAAATGTTTTAACAGTGGTTAAATGCAACCAGTCCCCCTTTTTTTTTTTTTTCCATCATTGTGGGAACAAAATTGGAGTCATGGGATTGTTGCATTTTGCCTGTTTGTTTGACAAATTACACAAAAGTTACACAAAAGTCAGATTTCATTAATCCTGAAGAATTGGGTAAGAATATCCCCATCCCACTAAATTTTGGGGGATAGCTGTCACTTTTGTTGAAAGTGTAAAAAAGCATCAATGGTGTTGTCAGAGTATGCATCTCTGTACAGGGTCCATGTTAACTTTCTCTTCTTTTCTATCTGTTCATTCATTGGCGTGTCAAAGCTCAAGAAAATCCTCAGCAAAAGTAAAATGAGAAATCCCGAGAACGTTGCAGAGGTGGGTATTCAAACCTCCTTAAAGAGCAGGTCAATACGCTTTTGCCACTTTTATCACAATCTGCTGTCCCTCCAGTGTAAAGGTAAATTTATTTGTCTTTTGTGTTTGCTGGGCGGCTTCAGAAACCAGGAGAGGAAGGGGAGGGCGTAAACACAACACTACAGGCTTATTTCTTCGGGAAGAGAGGAAACAAAAAGTTACAGTATCAGGATTTCCGCAGGTGAGGAAACCTTTAGTCGTCATTTTGCAGCTCATCATTTCAGATTAATTCGCAACATTAGTGACGATAAGATGTTTATTTGTTGTTTAATTCTCGGTTGATGCACTGAACTGTTCACTATTTCTCAGAAATGTATTTCAAGCCTCATAAGCTGGATTGCATCAATAAGGTTTAACTTTAAAACCAGATGAGTAAGTTTAAAATCTAATGCACCAAGCTTAAAATTAAGATAGATAAAGCTTAAACCTCAGTTTAATGTTTACTCTAAACCAAGTTTATATGTAATTCTGTTCCATGAGAACTTGAAACTCAATTTAAACTGAACTGGGATTAACTTGCCAGCTGAGGAGGTTTACTTTAACCATGGCTGCATTTTTGAGGTGGATTGTGCAAAATGATGACGTTTGTCAAAGAAAATTGAGAGACAGGCTAAATCCACTTGAATGTAATGATGAAGAGGAACTTTCGGTAAGAAGATTGGACCAACTGTCCAACACGGCAGTGGCAGACCTGCATCTGTACCACCGGTTCTCCAACTCCTGGATGTCCTGAGATTCTGCGTTACACACCCTGATGCGCTGTAGCGTGTTGGCCGGGATCAGCATATGACAGCAGGATCTTTGATAACTTTCTGCCCTCCTCAAGAATCAAACTTATGATGGCCATCAACGTCTCTGCTGAGCCAAATCTGTTCAGCTAACAAGTAACCACGTAACATTCAGTGGGAAACCTTGAAACATTTAAGTTACTGACCCAGTCCTTTATGAGTCTGGCGTCCTGACAGCACACCCCCAATTTATACATTTCATTACACATTTAATTAGACATTTTAATTTCAGTATGCACACTTGTCCCTGTTGATTTAAAACAGTTTAAATATATAAACAGAGCCTCACTAGACTAAGATTAACTTAGTCTAGATCTCTGCTTGGTTTTAAACCTGGATTTTAAACCTAGTTTTACTAACTTGTGATTAGAGCTAGTCTTAGATTAAGTTAAACCTTCCTGGTTCAGTCCAGCCATAGTGACTCATATTTCTATGAGCATAATAGAGGTTTCTGAAAGGTTAATGAAAATATATATTTTTTTTTTTTTTTGGTGTAGAACTTTGTAAATATGTCTGGTAGCTACTTTCTTTTTAAATTTCCTGTATTTGGCTTTTCTGCCTCTTTCTTTGTGTAATTGTGACGGCTGTGCTGCACATAGTGATATCATATAGTGTTGGCTACTACCTTGATTGTAATTAAATAATATTTTTGGTGGCTGAAAATGGAAAAAATTGCTCAGGATTAAGCTTTCCAGCAGAGGAGCAGAGGAGCGACAATGACATGTGAGAAACTTTCTATTTTCAGGTTCACAGTTTAGTCTGACACGCCAGAGCCTTCAGGCTACAACATTTACTGTTCAGCTTACTGTTACCATGGCAACCGACACAGATAGGCCTGTAGGTAATTTTCAAGGTTTGTCACCTAACAAATGGGGGATGTGTTGTCACTGAAGTCCGGCAGTAGAGCGTGTGATCAGGCACTTCTAATTCAATATTTAAAGTTTATGGTAATAGTTTAAGAAACACAAGGTCTTGGTAATATATTGAGCGATTAATATCCCACCTTAAGTGATCCCTGGACTAGAAAGGTGCAGTATAAGCATGTTACACTTGGTTCATCCCAGCCAACTGCGCTGTTTGAAAGCAGGGTTAAATGATGCAACAGAGCAGCTGTTTTTGTTTGCTTTGACTAATTTCCTCAAGTCCTGATTATTCAGACAAATAATGGATACTATCCAGTTTGTTTGCTCTTGTTTAGGTATACAGTTGCAGCGAGAATGGTAAATATCAAACAAATCTGAGATTTTTCATTTAAGATCAGGGAGGCTCCAGGTTGCCGTGGAAGCTCTAAAGTAATCTTGATGACGCCACATATTTGACGATCATTTGGACAAATAATTACCCCCAAGATGGTCGTGGAGGGAAAACTGGGCTCCGAATCTTGTTTAAAATGCTCCAGTGTGTAGCCGACCTGAGCTCAAATCCCTGCAGGGCCTGTTGTGTTGCCTTTTCATCACTCACAAAGCCCCCCACACCACCCCATCACCCCACCTCCTCCTCTATTCGTCTCAGTGGGGAAAAACCCATTCATGTTTTTGTTTCTTACTTAAGCTGACTGTAATCTAAGGAGCAATTCTTTTTAGAAGTACAGGCTTTAGCAGTTTATCTCACCAACATCGGTCCCGGTCTCTGTTGTTCAGGTTCATGGAGGACCTGCAGGCCGAGGTCCAGGAGATGGAGTTTCTACAGTTCTCCAAAGGCATGGACACCATGAGAAGAGAAGACTTTGCAGAGTGGCTACTACACTACACCAATGAAGAAGACAATGAAGTCTACTGGGAAAATATGAGGAAGAAAATCCCTGCCGGTCAGGTACCAGGACCCCACTCCTGTGAATATGCCGTTTAATTTCACCTAAACATGAACAGATGTTTTATTTTTTCTCTCTCTCCCTTTCACTCCTAGAGTATCACATTTGATGAGTTCAAATCCTTCTGCCTGTTCACCAACAACCTGGAGGATTTTGCCTTTTCCATGAAGATGGTGACTGGGGCCAACCGTCCTGTGGGAATGGGTAACGCCTCTCTCTTATGTAGAACTGGGGAGTTTTCTCTCAGCGTTGTGAGCAGTAGATGGATGCATTTGTTTTTCTCCTTCCTTTAATTGCAGCTCAGTTTAAGCGAGCTGTAAAGATCGCTACAGGTCACGACCTGTCAGAGAACGTGCTGGACACTGTGATTAAACTCTTTGACATGGACGGGGACAACTGCTTGAGCCATAAGGAATTTATTGGAGTGATGACAGACAGAGTACTGCGGGGGCTGAAGGTAATTATCATGCTGTAAAAATATCAACATTTGCTTGTTTGAGCCTATTTTTCTTTCTCTTTTTTTTTCTTGTCATTTCAATCTGATCAGTACTGCCCTGACGTTTGAACTGAAACGTTGCTGAGTGCTGTTTTAATGCAGAGTCAGTTCTCTGAAAACGGCCAACATGAGTTCTTATTTGGTCTCTTGCTCTTTTGTTTTCTCCCCGTCGTTACTTTCTTGAGCCTCCTAGTCACCTCTGCCCTGATGTGGCTCGGTGAGCTGGTTTCATCGTAGCTGATGTGTGACATAGTTCCATACGACTGGGACGGTGGTCCAAAGTTACTTTGGCTGGTTTTTGCCAACAATGGGGGAAAAGCAAGCGGCCTTTTGTTTCGTGTGAAAATGTCAGTTTTAATGTCAATTTGAAGGAATATCTGATTACTTTTACACAGTTTGATGTGCTGCTTTTAAAATATGAATATAAAGCCAAAGTGTGTTTTTGTGCAGATTGTACTTGACACAGCCAGTGTTTAGGCTGCAGATTGTGCAGCTTTATTGCAGAAGTACTAAAATGTGATCAGTTTTAATCTGACTCAAAAAATGTCCCCTAAAATCTTTGACAATTTTTGTTAAAATGACATTAATGTAAAAGAACTGATCAAGTCTGTCGAAACAACTGCAAACTGTTCAGGCATAACTCATCAAGTCTGACTGCCCCTGCGTCTGTGCTCACTAAACCAGCAGCTTACATTTGTGTTTCCCATGGCAGAAATAAAAATACATATAATGGAAGAAGAAAAAAAGAGAAAGAAATGGAGTAGAAAATGAAATGTTTCACACTGAAGACCTCTGTTTTTCTGAGCTCAGGTGCAGCCTCAGAACGGCATCTCGGGCTACTGGAAGTGTGTGAAGCGGGAGACCCTGAAGGGAGCCCAGGAGGCCCTGGGAAACACCGGCTGCCCCATCCGAATGTAACATGACACGAGAAAGCACATTATATGAGAAACCTAGGATTTATACCACTGTCTTTTGTGAAAGTATGTTTTAGTAGCTTAAAATCTGTGCTTCTGGTTTACATTTACCTTTTCATTTAGTATTTTGTACCTCTTCACACTTAAAAAAGCACTTTAGAGACAAGTATATCTAATAAGGTGATTTAGGAAGACGAAAACCATCTTCAGTAATCAGGTGTGGAAGAAACGCCTGATTTCACCCACAGATTGGTATCTGCACATCATCAAACTTGTGATGCTCTTTGCAGAAGTTCTTCAAATACAGAAATATTTGACCTGATTCTCAAGACTGCGAGCAGCAGTTTGTCTGCTATCATGGGCCATTATTTGCATCATTTCTTTTGTAATTTGGAGAAGCAGCATTAAAATGTCAGTTATTCTACCTGTGAAATTGCTACTTAATGTATCAATCATTAGTTGATCACTGACATGTACTCTGGCTTTTAAATGTTGGGATTTGTGCTCCACTTGGATTTCTCCCAGGAATCGGATCACCTTAAGTACATGTTTACAAATCTGATTTAGTGTGGGTTTAAAAAAAAAACAACTAAAATCTGACTGTGCTTGGTGTGGGGTTTTCTATGTTAAAGTATTTATCAAATAAAGTTTTCTAAAAAGTTGACTGCTGAGTTTCATTTGAATAGCAAAAAAATTAGGCAGCTACAACTATTTTTGTCATTTATTGGAGATTTGACACATAATACGTGGGTTAACCATTGAAGATTGTGGGGCTATTTATTTCACAATACATATAATTCAAAAAGTATATCGAAAAAACAAGCTTACGTCTGTGATAATTGAAGTAATTAGTGACTTATGCCAAAGTTATCAGTGAGTACAGCATACACAGCTACAATACAATAAAATTACATTGAGCATGAAGCCATCTTTGGTCTTCTTACTGCTATAAACAAATACATAGAAATTTGTATTGTATCAAAAATAGAAATTACATAGCCATATTGAAAGTAAATTCACATTTTTGACATACAACATAAGGAGCTTAACTAAGAGACATATTGTAGGATTACATGTTTTTTCACTCCTTGGCATTAAAGACCAAATGGTTTTTCTGAATTTTTGAACATTCGTTTTCCAAAGAATTGCATTATTCTGTCAAAGGTATCAATCAATATTGCTGCCCTGTTTAGAACAGAATGGAACATTTGAGGGGGAAAACAAAACAAAACCAAAACACAAAATAGTAATCAGATTGTCAAACAAACAAAAGTGTGCTTTCAATCCTGGGCTTTTTGAAACGAGGCCTCTGTAATGAAGGAGAGGGGACAGATTTGGTGGGGACTGAGCCCGGGGACACGGACGTGTTCCACTGCTTGAAAATGAGTCTTCTTGTGTCTTTAGTAACCAGTTCTGTGACGCTGTCCTCCTGCGGTTCAGAGTTACTCTGTTCTTGTAGGCACACATGATGAAATGCAGCCGAAGTGGACCTAGACTTGAGATAACAGGGAAGTGCTTTCAAAGTGTCCGCTGCGGAGACAGAAGGAAAAGACGACAAACACTTACTAAATGTAAAGCAGAAAAACTGACACTGGCCAGTTTTGACCGCAAGTCCTTCAGAGAAGCAGAAATGTGCATTTAGACACTTCAAATTGTGTTTTCAGATATCCCTCAACTCAACCAAACTTCTGATTGGTCCCAAATTTATCCTGCAGCAGGACGATGAGTCCAAACACAGCCACAGATATAAAGAACTTTTCAGCCACTAGAAAAGCAACGACTAATACAACAGATGGCCTATCTACCCCCCAAAACACACACACACACACACACACAGAGCCGACATGTTAAACATCAAGGACTCAGTGTGGGATTAAAAGCAGAGCCAGAAGAAAGGACAGAACTGACGTAAACTCTTCAGGATGCTGGACATGAGAGCAAGAGGATGGAGAGAATGTAAAGCATTTTTTTGCTTTCGTTTCAAACTGCACAACATTGCCATGGGACTCAGTAGCATTTATCTCATGTTTTTGTTTGGGGAGGAGCTCTTTAGACAAAACCCAGTGAGGTACATTAAAACAACAGATGCTTTCTCCCTTTTTTTTTTTTTTTTTGCCACTCTGACTAGTGAACGTCATCCCAGCCACTTAGGTGGTTAATAGTGGGAACTACTGCCACTTAGATGTATTAACACACACGCACCAAAAAAAAAAAAAAAAAAAAATCAAAACCTAGAGCATAGGTGAGCTTCAAATTATTCATGATGGAAAAAATGACCAAAGGGAAAACAAAAATAAATGTTGGTATTTCAAAATGAAAGATCTGAGTTGACCAGAAGTGAAGGACTGGCCTTCTCATTGTTTTCCACTTCTTTAATCAATCATCTCCCTGGTCTGATCACTCAGACTGATACAAATATTTGCATTTACTTTCTTCAGAGTTGAAAAAAACATTTTCAGAAAACAGCCTCATTGTACTTGCTAGCCTTTAAAAAAAAAAAAAAAAAAAAAGTTTAAACTTTTAAGATGTAATTATGAAATTGTTGCTGTAAAATAAAGATGTTATCAATGAGGTACAAATAAACTGACATTTTTTTACTGATCTTACCATTCGTCAAAACAGGATGGAGACGTCAAGGATCACTTTCCTTCTTTACTGTCACATCTCCATCTCCGGCTAAGATGGTTGAGATTTCTCCCTGCATGAAGGCCCAAGGCACGCTGGATCCAGCCAGAGGGCAGCGCTCTCCACTGGGGCAGTACACCTCCCCTCCCTGACCCTGGCTGCGGATGAATCCTCGAGTGCAGGGAAAACAGAACTTGTGGTGTGGGACAGATGGACACTGGACAAAGTGTGTGTCCTCCAGACGCTCCCTGCAGAGAGTGCAGCAGAGCAGGGTTCCCTGCGTGCTGTTCGTAGACTCCCCAGAGTTGGTGTTGCTGCTGGGGCCCACCGCATTCAAACCCTGCCCCATGGCTGCCTGGGAGACTGAGGTGGATGCAGTGGATGGGCTGCTGCTGGAGGAGTGGCCAGCTGCTGAGGAGTGGGCTGCAGACATGCTGGGGCTATCTCTGGCCATCTGACTTGAGCTCAGGCTGTCTGCGACTCCCATGAGTGCTGAGATGGGTGAAGGCTGGCTGTGTAGACGTTGTGGGACTTCTTGAGGGACCCCCATTCCAGGAAGGGGGTCAATACCTGCGTAACCGCCTCGAGGCCAAGGGTCCCTCACTTGGTGATCAGGCCTCCCTTCGTTCTCTCCATTCTCTGATCCTGGAGAAGCCTTGCGGCGCCTGGTAGTGCCTTTTGCTGGACCGGGGCGTCCAGCAGCTGCCAAAGACAGGACTGGGTCTGGCTGCGGTAGAACCTCTGGGATTGGGGGCTCTTTAAACATTCGCACACCATCATTCAGCAGCTCGGACAGCCCACGCCAGTCCCCCGTGCCTTGCCTCTTCTCATACTCCACATAGCGCAGCCCAGAGTTTACTGCTTTGCCTGCATCTTTGGCTGAATCACGGAACATCTGCCTGACCATGTCTGGGATTCCTGAGAAGATTATTCCAGAGCCGGCAGGATACTCCACAAAGACCTTGAGATCAAATTCTGGAGTTGTGCTGGCATCGAAGGCCAGAACACGACCCACCAGAGTGTGGTCTTTCCTGAAGCGAACGTTAAAGGGGATGCAGCTGCTGAGGGCCACAAGCACATCCCGGACAGCTTTAGGACGGTTTGGCCAGCCCTCCATCCTGCTGCGAGCCACCTCGTTCAGTTCAGCCATCACTTCATTGTTCCTCCACACTGCTGGATCTAGACCCACAAGAGCAGACGTGCTAGCTCCCACGCCCAGAGGTACAGCTTGTCTTCTGCCAGCATCACCCATCATGGGGCCAGCTGAGACGGCAATAGGTGTGGCCCCAGCTCTGGAGCCTGATAGCGGGGCTATAAGCCCATGAGGGGCTGCCACCAGCCCCTGGGCCATCAGAGCATGAGATATGGTACCGTGAAGCCCGGGAACAGCTCCGGCTATAGCCCGACGGGTGTTGGGGCTCTGACGGCTATTCTCTGACAAGGCCACATCTTCCGCTCTGTGGAGGCCATTGGGGAGGCGAGAAGGCAACCCATACTCTCCCCTGCCCCTGTCGACACGCTCCCCGTGTTGTCGCCCCGCTTCAACGGGCCCGGCTGAGCCGGGTTTGCTCTGCTGCGGACCCGGAGACCTGCCGTCTAAAACTCCGTGCGTGCTCTTCAGCTGCCGGGCGGTCTCGATGAGGAGCTCTATCCGGTCCGCTCCGTCGTAGTTGACACATCCTCGACACACTGCTTCGCTGAATTCCCACAGCATGGCCCACGGCATCTTGGGCAGATCGCAGAGGTAGCACCATTGTCGTCTGGAGGAAGACTGAGAGGCGGAGGACATGTTGTTTACAGGCCTTCAACCAAACTTTCCTCGGAGGCCTAAGCGTCACGGTCCGGGTTTTATTAATTCTTCAATTCTCAGACGCCACGCGCCACATGCCGCGGAATACCCGATAAAAAGTAAATAAACTGTGTGTTCACAACGTGGCTATCAGCCGTAATACGTACAACTTTGAAACGTATTCTTTCTCGGTTTGTTCGTGTCGGCCAGTGTGGAAGGAAGTAAAATGCTATAAGACACCGGAAACACCTACGCCGACTCCGCCTCTAAGTATTGTGGGAATTGTAGTTCCAGTACAGCACGGTGCCACGGCTTTTAATCAGATTTTTCATTCATGTTCATATCTGATATTTCGTTTTATACATTCTATGATTTTAGTTTTGCGAATTATACACAACACAAAAAATGAAATAGAAGCAGAGTTAGACTGACAAAACAATAGGTAGTATAGATGGCAAAAAGAAAGAGTGAATCATACTCCCACTCTATAAGAGCACATTTAGCTCTAAGACCTGTACAGACTTCATTTTTTCATGTGTGCAAACTGTTCATTTTATAAGTATTCTTCAGTTCAATTCACTGCCATCAGAGATGCGGGCTTTTAATATAAATGCCACGTTAAATCCTCTCTGTCGTCGTAGCTCAGAGCCACCAGAGCTGTTGTGTGCTACTAATACATAACCTAATACTTCATTACTATTTATTTTCAGCCTTAATTTAGCAAACCTGCAAGTGTAATTGGAATCCAAACGTAGGCCTGAGCATATGAAATACAAAGCAGACTCCAGTTACTGCTTTCAAGTAAGAGAGCTCTGCTTGATTCACACTGAAACGTTTTAGGTACATGAGCTCAACCAATTCCGGCCCAGGAAAGCTTCAGTGTGAACACAGCTTACAGCTCTTTACAATCTGGCATATGTTAATATTCAACTCATGAAAAAAACAAACAAAAAACATCAGAAGCAGCAAAAAGCTTTGCTGTAGCTCTGACTAATAATATATTTTATTTTCAAGAACGGACTTTGATGTTTGCATGTTTATGACAAAGGAAATCAGGAGTCGGTGTAATTCACCATCTGCTAAAAGGATAAATCAACACTCACATTTGTAGTTACCATTATCTTTATTTAAAAACCAAATGGTAGGGGTGGAGATTTTCAAATTTAGAGTGAAAAAGAAACTGAACTGACATGGCAAAAGTGAAATGAATTAAAGGAAATAAATGTGTAATTTATGTAGCATTTTCTAATGCGCATCAATCATACTTTTAGTCAATACGGTTTTAATGGAATATAACAAAACTGCAGTTTATGCAAACACACAAAACATTGCAAATGATGTTAGGGGAGAGTATTTAGTTGGCATTGTGTGTGGTTGAGAAACACAGCTTCAGTGTGTAAGGGTAAGGCCCACCTACAAAGAACAAGACAGAGATCAGCTTTAATAAACACGAAAGGCAAAACATGTAAAAAGGTTTAAAATGTACAGCAGAATAGGAAAAGAAATCTTTTAAAAACTATGTTGGTTGGTAAGGTTTTAAAAAACAAGTTAAAATAAAACCTACTAGGGTTTTTCATCTGATAATGGTTCATCATAGCAAGGGCCTCCATAGCATCATTGATGGATTCCCACTCCAGCAGGCCAGATGAACTTCGCTCACCTGTTACATCACACAGCATCATCACCATAGTAATCAGTACTTCAGTGTGTAAATGCACTTAAAGTAGACAACAACATGCATTTGTAAGAGGAGCAAATGCATGCTAACTGCTACCAGTGTGTTGAATGGAAAGGAACTTTTGGGTTTTGCAGTTCCTGTGGCTCCCTGAGGGTGACTGCAGAGTTCCTAAAAGAATACGACTACTTCACGGGTGTTTTCTGTGTTTGTGTACCACAACTTCCTTTGTTGCATATCAGCATGTTCTGGATTTCTTGTGCACATTTTAGAGGCTGAATGTTAACAGTTTACAGTTGTTGTTTGTGTGGGTCACAGCTGCTTCAATGTTTACCTGTTGTGGGGCGGGGGGGTTGTTTTGTTTTGTTTTTTGGACAAATCTATCTATTGTTCTTTCAGAGCAAGAAACAAGGACTTCATCTAGTTATTAAACGAACAATGAAGAAAATCCTTCAGTGGGAAAGCACCTTAAATACTGACACAAAAGACACAAAAACATGTGGAGCAGCATTTACTGTGTTTAAAGTAAAACTGTCACGGTAACCAGTGTCAACTGCTCAAAAAAAAAAAAAAAAAAAAAAAGCAAAAAAAAATTTTTTTTTAATTTTAATTTGGTGCTGGTCACTTTGGAGAAAAATTAAAAATCACATTTATTTATTTTATTTTCTAAAAAAGTTATCCATTCAAAATATTTAACCAATGCCTTTTAAAGGATATGAGAATTATTTAACTTAACATAAAATGTTGAAATCTCCAAGGTAAACTCAGATTGTGCACTACCTCAAATTTTTGACTAAATAGAAGTGATTCAACAGAGGAAACTGTTAAAATACACCCTTCAAATATTTTGACTAAAAAGGAAAAAAACAACCACACAAACATGACCTTTTTATTACTTAAAAAAACGTTGTTCCAGACAAAGTTATATATGGAAGGAATTACTTTTAGCCAATTGGAGGTCTATGAATGAAGTATAATTTCCATCACAAGACACAATCTGTGACAAAATTTTTTTTTTTCTAGATTGCATTGTTTTTGTGATTGCTTGGAAAATGTGATCAAAATTGGAGTAATTTCACAGCTTTACCACAGCTATAAGTTACAGTTAGCTGCTCACGATGACAGTCTTGGTGCTGAAAAGTATTTGAGCGTCGTACTTCATTTCTATCCAGACGAAGGAACCACAATCTCCATTAAGAATATATGTGTGGGTGAATGGCTATTAAAACAGATTACAGCAGGATCAGATGATCAGAATGTAACATTACTTACTCTTTCCAGTAAAAAGTTTCACACTTGTAGGACTCTTAATTCCCAGTTCTTCGCAGACCTGAAAGAAAATGTACCAGTTGTGATTAAAAACTGAGGTTGAGGTTAACAAGCCTAACTAAGAAAAAGTGTAGATGATATGGAAAACGTAACCCCCAATAAGGCAGTGCCTGTTTTATTTCATCACAAAAAGTATGAGAGCCCAGGATACTTCATGGTTTTGTTTCTCATCAACTTAATATAAACTGTTGATGTTCATCCATTTTTATATTTGAGGCTGCAAAACATTAATAAAGCACAACATTCTTTCCACCTTCTGACGAGTAATAAATCACCCTGTACCAACATTTGTAGGAATGTTTTGCAGGCTTAAAATGAAAAACTGTAAATGAATTTGATGAGTTAAAAATAACAAAAAAACATTATGGTCACGATTCAGATTTATAACTACAAGTGTCATGAAATTATTTCAGTTTAAACATAATGAATGGCACACATGTGAACCAGACACTGTTTGGCATGTGTCATTTGCAGTAATAAAGATTAAAAAAAAAAAAAAAAACAGATATATACGTGAGACACGAATGACAAAGATTATATGTGAGCCAATATTAAAGTGGGAGAAAAACTCTCTAGTTGACTGACAGGTACAGACAACATCACAGCGGAAGTGATCACAACTTTGTTCATGAGGAAATCTAACACAAAAAGCTACATGTGAAAAGATCGATGAGGAGCAGACTTGTGTTTAGACGCTACCAGTGATATGCTGACGCCAACTTTGAAATGCAATTTTCATCATGGAAACAAACAGACAAAACCAAGACAACAGGACAGACTACTGAAATGTGCAGCACTTTACCAACTGTCAGAAAAACTCTGAATTACATGTATGTAGATGGGGTTTTATCCTGCATACTTCTGGTAGTTCTCGTTACCTGGGTGAAGGTCTCTGCAGTGATGTCAGGCTGGGCGTTAAAGAAGTGCAGGACATTGCTGGGGTGCTGGATTCGGTTTTTGGCCGCCTGCTCTGGAGAGGTGAAGCGGTTGTTACGGGATCCGTGGAAGTCTTTGAAGCTGCTGGTGTTATCCTCCAGCTGATAGGACTGTCCTGGTACAATAGCCTGCTGCTTGGACACACTGCAAGGAAAAAGAGTGTCTTTCATCTTTAGTATTCTACTCTTCTCTATTTTAAATGCTTCAAGCTTGGCTTACCAAACATTGAGTTTCTGTCCAAAGAGGAAGTTATTGTTGAGGTGAGTAATGGCCCTGTCCACAGAGTAGCAGTCTCCCATTTCCACCATTGCTGCTCCAGGTTTACTCTTCATGAACTTGACCTGAAAAATAGCCAGCAAAAACATTTCAATGACAAAATAACACTAATAATCGAGGGCACTTGAGAAAAAACACCACAAATTGTCATGGACCTGTATGAGTGTGACATTTATTTTTATAAATCCTTTTGTTTTCTGCCAGTATTGTTGAAGAATGACCTCTTAAATGTCATTGTACACCATCTGGCTGCATAATTGTTTATCATTATTTCACTCACTCTTTCTACATTGCCATAGAGACAAAAGATGTTGAAGACCCTGTCAGCATTGATCTTGGAGGGCTCCAGTCCATACACCATAAGAACAGGGGAGTCAGCGTGGGGTCCATACTCGGGAGGTGGTGGCCCGTATGCAGCACCATATCGTTGGCTACCCCGCCCGCGGCCACCCATACCTGGCCCCATGCGATGGGGAGGGGGACCATAGCTGTCATCATTGTACCCATGATAACCTCCTTGTGGGCCACCTGAATTAGAGATGGAAAAAAAAATAGTATTGAAAAGGGAATGATACTTGTACACATTACACCAATTTCTTGTCGTGGTATTTACCATAATCAGGTGGGTGGTCCCCCAGAAGAGCCGGCTGTCTTTGCCGTTTGTTGGGATTGGCATTGGGATCTGAAAATGGTAAAGTCAATGTTTCCCATCAAACATCCTGCTGGCCACATGCATCACAAAGGTGCGTCATAAGAAGTACCACATGCTAAAGGAGTTTTGTGATTTACATGCAACAAAGGGGCCTGACATCTTGTTAAATCATGTTTTAAAGGTCTGTAGGCTTTATTCTGCTAATGTAATAGGTGACATAATGGAGATTTTTAAAGTGAGTTTAGCTTTCAAGGTATTTATTAAGATCTCCTGCATCTGCCATCCTTGTACAAACACACACACACCTTGTGAATTGTTCCAATTGCCTTCACCATCAGCATCTGTACAAGTACACATACACATGTCAAATCCAAATTAACACAAAAAAGTAAAGTGGCAACATTGAACAGACATTTCTTTGCATTTATATGCATTCGGATAGAATACCAAACAATAAATAAAATATGCATCAATGCAATGAATAAAACCTGCCATTTTATTGAACACTGTGAAAACAGGTATTACAAACCAGGATAAGACAGAGGTATAACACATCAGGATTGAAAAGACAGAAGGATTGGGACTAATTACACTGTGGAGAGGAAAACATGAAACCCAACTTGTAGACTGAATTAACTTTGTCAATGAAAAAGTAAAGTCTGATACCCACGGCAGAGTTTTGTTGTCAATATGCCTTTTCGGTGAGCACCACTTAAATCTTAAGATTTATCAGCCTACACCTGTTTCTTACAGGCCACATCGTTAAAACGAGAAGCTCTGCTTAAGATCTTTAAGTAAATAGATTCAGAAACCTGCAATAACTGATGTCATTGTGAACAACATGAACGTGGTTCGCTGCCGAGTCTTTCCACACACTAAAAAAACGATCATTTTTACAGTCATGTGAAAAAGAAACTAGACTGTCAACTTAAAAGTTTTCTGTATGAGGACTAAAGAAAAGCCCAGCTGGTCATCACCGGATCTCAACAACAATCCATGACCTGTCACAGCAAATCATTTAACTAAAACTAAGTCAACATGCAGTAGCAGCGCATGAAAACAGATCCATCCTTCATCTTTAACTGCTTATTCCTATTTAGGTCACAGGGAGCTTATCCCTGCTCTCTTTGGGTGATAGGCAGGGGTGCATCCTGGACAGGTCGCCAGTCCATCACAGGGCTATAAAGAACAGATGATTCAATAAACTGTAGAACCACTATTAATAGCAATAAGAAGTTGTTTACAGCATTCGGTTGGTTTACTAGGGTTGTATTCATGTTCATTTGAGCTCTGGACTTTGCTCCATCTAATATCAGCCCTTGTTTTATCCAGACATTTTGTTTTATGTTTGTTAATGTGTTCATCCAGTTGCATTAACCAAATTTAAAGGTGATGCACTTTCTGTTTCACATGACTGTTAATCAGCTAGATTTTTATTCATCACGATTTTATGTTTGGAAAGAATTCAACTCGAGTTGGCTGAGATTTTTAGAGAATCAACAAGAACAAAGTTGATGAATGACAAACATTTGCACTGTACGTATTGTAATTATTACTATACATTTCTTCACATAATCGTAAAGTTGAAGGGTACAGATATGCCATCATAAAAAATAGCAGAGGGTTGTCAGGTGTAAATCTGACTCTGTCCTTCAGTGGGGTGGTTGCTGGTGCAATTGCCAAAGAGGTTCAAATGCAATAATCCTTTCATGAACAGACAACACCTTCTCTTCTACCATATTACGACAGATTTGTTTTTCTTATCATTACCAGTTATTGCATCTTTATTCTAAAAATCATTATCATCTCATATATAAAGGGTTTCCCAGACATTTTATTTATCAACTGCCCAGTCATATCAATCAGCCTCCAAACATATTTTATACAGTAAAGCTCCAAGCGTGGCTATGATTCTTTTGCGGATTAATTAATGACCAAATTGTTCATTTAGCAACTTTAAGATTAATTTTTTTTTCAATATAGCAAAAAAAAAAAAAAAAACAAATACTGTGGCCTTATGAGCCAACTATGATTGGTTTCTGTGTGAGACAGTCTCCATGTGTAAAGTAAAAAAAAAAGGGAGATCTTGTATTGGTCAATTATTGTCCACATTTCAAGCATAAACTTGACAGGGTAAACGTGGCGTCTCACTATCAGTCTGTCGAGTGAGTGGCAAAGTAAACAATGAGCTGTATGACAACAACATGGACATACATGTGAGCAAAAGAGGAAAACTGATAAACTTTGTGGTGGAGATGTGGAACAGTGACATGTATTAATCACCAAACCAGGAGTTTAATCATAAGCAATTCTTCCACAATCCCCTCTTCAGATGATGTTATAAAATACACCATCTAAAAATAATGAATTCTCCTATCTTTGCTAAACATCAAATGAATGGTAATACCTTCATTACCGTGTTTTTTTGAGCAAACAAAAACTTGATCTCAAATATCTCAAAGGGCAAATGTAAGCAACAGGATAAACTAGATTAAATCCAGCTATAAAAGCAAGTTTCAAATTTGCAAAGTAAAATTCAGTCATAAATCTGTTGAGACATTTTTGGTAAGTCAATAACAACTGCTTCTACTTCATACATGTTGAGAGCAATGACAGATTTAAGCAGCTGATGGGCCCAAGCGTTCCTTGAATACCAAGGCAGGATTCACATGGATGCAGGACGGTAGTGGTAAGATCACCTGACACTTGGAGCTGCACCATCAATGAGTCACATGAGACAAGATCAATCAGGCTATTTGATTGGCTAGAATCTACACTGCCACTAGAAAAAAAAAATATATATATATATTCACAACTTTGCCATGATAGGAAACTGAGGCAACAGACCCAGAATTCAGTTTGGCAGAGCATGACATCACCGTATCCAAAGGGAATGAAAGATGTAGCGGTCGACAGCTGAAAAGCATACATGTGAATCCTGCCTCAGACGCTTGGACACCAAAAGAAAGGTAGTAAAATCAGGCAGCCATAAATATGCCTTTTTTTTTTTTAAATGAAAGTTGTTACAATAAACAAGTGACAACTTGTCAAACTCTTGCTTTACTTTGAAAGCTTTAAAACAAGAGCCAACAGCCAAGTTATTCTAGTTTACATTAATTTAGAACTGTTCACCATCAAGTCAGATTATTCATTCATTTCAGTACTTACAGCACCACACATGGAGCATGGGACACAGTGGGCAGGTAGGGGCAGTCGTCAGGAAGGATGCTACCCGACAACCTCTGACTCCAGTCTCAACTCATTCTCCTTCCTCAGTGCTTTCTTCCTTCCTTGCATCCCCACCACCAGAGAGAAAGTACATCCACACGTCCAATGTTGGTTTGACTTGCTGGTGCCGTTTTGAAAGTTGCTTTTAAAAGGCTCATTTCCTTCTTACCGTGCTCTGATCATAAAGCAGGGCATATGCACCATTTGAGAGTGGGCTGTCAGTCCACAGACACACTGAGCCAAACCTGCATCACACGGGAGGCGTTAAAGGCATCACTATAGGCCAGTGCAAAAAAGGGAAAATGAAACAACGTAGAGACATAAGAACAGCACAGGAGAAATAGGGAAACTGGGAAGAAGGTACAGGGGAATAAAAAAAACAGAACACCAGAGTCCAAAGCTTTGGGAAAGGATTTGTTATCTGTTTGACTCTGTGCTTGTATGCTTGACAGGTGTCTGGTGGTTGTGTCTTCATAGGCTCCCTGTGGATATTTCTTCTTGTGTAAAAGTGGGTACTCACATGATGCTTCTATATTTGGTTTAATATCTGTCAGCCTCTTGCAAAGTAAAAAGAAAAAAGTATCTAGTTGTTGACCATTAATCATCTGGAATATCTGCATGATGCTGTGCTGTCATGGCCGATCAGCTGTGTGTTGCCTTGGGGATTCAGCTCATTGTGTTGTCATGTGTTGGGCTCAAGAACATGGCGACGAGGAGCATTAGCGTCTGAGAGGGGGAATGGCCTCTTTTTTGCTTACTGCCCCCTTATGTGATGTCATCTGTTCCCTGGTCGGGCTGAGTGTGTCTGAAACTCCTCTGTTGCTCCCTGTGGTAGTGTTTGCCAGGTATATCCCAAGAGCTAGAAGGTGTGACTTGTGACAACACACCTGACTCCCGCCCTCATCAATGTGTTGTGTCAAAGTGGCGACTCCTCAGGGCTCTGGAGATGAGATGTGCTGTACTGGTAAAGACGCTGCAGAAGATGCTTATCAACTTTATGAGCATCAGACTGTGTTGGATATGCGAAGTGTCTGTTTGCATGGCCTCGGAGAATTTCTGTCTCTGTGACTGAAAAAGTGGCTACTGCTTGCCACAAAAAATAAAGTGATATCCATGTCAGGTGTTGAAGATATGGGTGGATGCACTTGGAATAAGGAAGTACTGAGTTGAGGTTGTGTTCCGGTATTTGCTGTCCCGTTGTGTCCGATGTGTGCCGCAGGCGAGATTTACTTTGGTTGAGGCTGTAGTTGCTGTTATACTGTAGCTGTAAAGGTTGCCGTGTTTGCTTAGAGATTATGTTTAGTAAGGACACAAGGAGTACCTCTGGGTTATTAGGTTACACAAATTACAGAATACCAAGAAATCTGAGAAGTCAACTGTGCCAAACCCTTGTATGAACCTTTATATACCGTTTACAGTGTTTGGGAGGACAAAAAAAATACACTTTCAGACAATACAAAGGAAGAATATGTGTCTTTAGGTCCTTTTAAAATATGGATAAAAGCATTTGTAACGTCTTCTCCACTAAGCAGCCAGCATGACAAAACATCTGGCTTGATGGAGAAAAATTATTTTGGCAAGTGGCCTTCTTGCAATGAACAGTATTTTGTCTCCATTATGACCACAGAAGCGGACAGAAAAAAAATGCTGAAATTCTTTTTTTGGCTAGTGATCTATTCTATCTCATGATGTATTCTTTTAAAAGCCTGTTTTCTTTCCACCAAGTCCTGTACAAAAAGTTCAATGAGTCTCCAAAATATTCTGATTTGTTAGCAGTACAATTACTGATTTAAAACTATGCAGATTACACCATCAATACATTAATATTACACTATGTTTTACACCATAGGTCCCATGAAATACTATAGCTTGGATCTTTTATTTCCCTGCACTTAGAAAATACAATTTATATAATTGTACAACATGGCAGTCATACAACCCACATATCCAAAACAAGTACTATAACTACAAGGCCATTCAACATCACAACTGATGCAGTTACACTGTAAAAAGATTTGATCCTACACTTCAGGCAAATATTGTAATCTTGTGTATTGTATTCTTGTGTTCTTCCTAGTTTACTAAATTCAATTCAAACATATTACAAAAATAAAACTGATACATCACCATTTTATTTGTGGACTAAACGTAATCAAACAACGTTATAAAACAAAGTTCTGTTCATCTTTGACTAAACTGATGTGCCACAGTGGCTGCTGGATGCACAAAAGCTACTTCATGGAAACTGGTCCTGGGTTTTGTACATTACAAATATATATTTATTTTTTAATGAAATATTATTTGAACTATTTTGAAACTACGTAGTTCACCTATGTTAACACAAATTCAGTCATGGCATACTGTTGCTAACTGTGATTGTAATAAAGTGGCCGGTGAGTGCACATGTATTTCTGTGTGAAACATTTGATATGTGAAACATGTGGTGTCATATCATGAGACCTTTAACTAAAGATGTGTCTAATGGTCTTAAAAAGCAGCTTAGTTAGGAAGTGTAATGTTCAATTTAAGCAATGATAAAATCTCCACTATGTTTAAAATAATACTAACAGGTGTGATATGTTTGTCTAATTGGATTAGAGTAAGCAGGTACGTGAGACTGTGCAGCTGTGACATGCTCTACAGGGAACGTGAAGAGTAGTGCTTCCTCATATACTGTTGTGATGGGTGCTCTGTACTTTTCACATGCATGAGCCTGTAACTCAGGATGCCCTCAAGGTTGCTCCTCATGCCCTTACTTTTGCACCTGCTGTGTAGTGAGAAAACGCAGGACTGTGATGGCATCACAAGAATACTGCCTCCGAACACTGAATTGAGCTACATAGTAAAATAGTTTCTTAGTGATCAAAGGCAATACTCCCGGAGGCAGAGAACCCTAACCATCCCATACAGTGAGAAAAACAGGAAGAAAAAAAATGCAGGTGGAAGAATTTGGCACTGCACATTACCTTGGCCACTCAGGTTGGGGTTTGTGTAGTCCCATGTGTCCTGATCGTTCTTGAAGACATTAAGGCGTGTTGGCTGTGGAATTAATTTGATATCAAAAATGAAAACAATCTATTTCTGTTAAATTGTAATATTCTTCAGTAAAACAAGTCATATACTCACCTTGGCATATTCTATTTTGAGAGTGCAACAGCCAGAATAGATATCTGCTCCATTCAAAGAGGCCTTGGCTCTCTGGGCACTTTGGACTGAATCAAATGTGGCGGCAATAAGTTAAGGTGTGGTATGATTAGATGGAGAAATCAGATAACTTGATTTTAATCAAGCACTAGTAGATGATACCGTCAAAGTGTGCCCACAAACTATTGTTACTAAGAAAAAGGCACTTATTGAAAAGGATATTCAACCATGGCCTGAACACCATTCTTTCTGAAGATGACAATCCTCTGTACAGGACCACAGTTGTTACAAATGGTGTAGAGGACATCCTGTAGACACACACAGACAGCTCTATAAAACACACCTGATAAGCATTTCTTTTAACATGGTCAAAAAAAAAAGAAAAAACCACACACACTGTACAGACATTACCGTGGTGATGGGATAGATGGGATTGATAATGGTGAGCAGCAGCACATTGTTGACACTCCGGGTGTCATCTGAATCTCCTGGACGGGAGATCTTTTGGCTCGTGGAGTAATTGATGAAGGCGGAGTGGCCTGCAATATAAACTTGGTTTTCAGCTGCATATGTAACAGCATTGCAGGAACCATTCATGTCTTCATATTCCACCAGGGCCTGGCGCTTCTTGGGCATCATGACTACGTAACTGAAAACAAAATGATAATTTCAAAAGAATTAGCATTTGAATCTGCAGAGCTGAATAGCTTTTATTTTAATTCAGTTCAATTCAAAAATACTTCATGAATCCCCAAAAGGAAATCACATTACTGAAATACGTGTGTATCATTTTAGCAAACATACAGTATCTTCCGTTATGTGTGACGTGCAAACAGCATGTTGCCATTAAATTTAAGAGGCCGAAATTTTCTCTCTGAAAAACTGTTTTCTTTGTGCAGTGTCAGTATCAGTGTGTGTCAGATTACTTTTGATGATTGTATGGAAACCTACAACAACCATCAATTCTTGTTACACACATTGCTTTTTGGGGAGGAAATAAATAAATAAATAAAAATCATTGATGAATTCACAGCACTAGTGTTCAATTCATGATCAGAAGTTTTAGAAACATCCAACACCTTGTGAATGTGTGTAAGGTTAACACATCTTAAATGAATGCAGCTGAATCACACTTCTTTGTATATTTCTACTGTGGACAGAAGAGTGACCCAGGCAGTACAACCGTTTCATAGTGGTTACATTCCCAGGCACAATGAGAAACATCTAAAACTACCCTGTAATGGAAATAAATAAATATATATATAAAAAAACAAACAAACAAACGTACGTTATGTCCAAATTCACCTTGACTCACTATATAATGTGAAACTCCATGATTACTGTGTAGTGGAGTTCTGTAAGGGGAACAATGAAGTTCGGCAGAATGAACTTTTGGACCCGACTAGCATTATGTTTGTCAGTGCTGTTCACTGAGTCTTTGCTGAAATTTTCAACACAGCCAGTTGTTGAAATAATCTTTTGGGTTCTTTAAAAATATCCTTAGTTCTGGGTGCTCTTTCATCAAAATAAAGCTCAAAATAAAACAATAAAACAGGTGAATCAAGTTAGCTCATGTGCAAGTGTCTGTCTTTGCTGGATTTTGAGGGCTCAGGGATGGTCACACAAAGCTGTTAAACCAGGAAGTGCACTTTAGCTGACCTTTCAGATGGGGAACTTAAATATCTGTACACGCCTAAGACTGTTAGACAACATACTTAACTTACAATAAAATATACAGTATGTATACTGGTCAAGCAGTTGCTGTTGGTGTGTGATACGGCATCATAAAAAACAGCTCTGCTGCTGCTCAAAAGAAAACAAGCCACATTGCTGCTCTGACTGGATCCTGCTGTAGTGGTGCATTGTATTATGGATTATAGTATGAAAGACAAGGTGGAGGTTGCATATGAGAAATTTTCGTAGAAGTTACAAACCATCCAGATTCTTTTTTCACACTAAATATTATACAACTGTCTGCATTCCACCTTCTAAATACTTAGTCTAAAATGGTAACAATGTTAGTGTCTGGCCTACTAACAAAATGAATATCTCACTGCATGATTTTTTTACTGGTTATAGACATTTATGATTATTATATTACCTTATGGCCCCAAACTCCTGCAAGGCCTCAACCAAGTCTGCTTCCATAACACCGTCCACCAGTCCCCTGATGTGCACCACCGGGGAGGGTAACGGTTTATGAGGGTCATCGTAAGTCTCCTGAAAAACAGACACACAACTTTGCATGACACACATCGCAGTAAAATCAAAACAAGTAACACAACAGCTCAAGAAACCTATCTTTCCATATGTAGGTTAATAGTTGTTACTGACTTTAATAGAAGCATTGACAGCTGACCTAAGAAAATAGATTAGCTTTCATAATTTATCCAGTAATTTCCACAAAAGGTCGTATGTATCGTTGCATAGTTAGATACTATTCAATTAATAACACCAATATGCCAAGCACAAACGAATCAGCTTAGCTAATGCTAGTTAGCTTCTTTTTGAACATAGCTGTTCAGAAAGAAGTCCTATTTTCCACAATATGTTTCCTGTATCATCAAGCGAAAGTTAGCTCATTTGAAACAACAATACTTAATCTTAATAGACAAGAAGAAAACTCTAACTGTTGTCATTCCTCCGTCCTCAGTTTTCTGTCTTTTCGTTGCTCTGCCGCCTTCTCCGTAGTAGCGGCCCGCAGCAGCAGCCATGTTGTCCTGTTCCCTTCACCGGGAGATTGCTGCATTCCAGTTGCGTGGGAAAGATGAGACGCTTCTTTGCACGAACGACAAGAACCGTGTAAAAAAAAAAAAAAAAAAGCGCCTTCGCATTACTCATTACCCATTACCCTCAGTTCTCCCTTTTCTTAAAACAGCAGGTAGGCTAAGTGATGTATGTAAGTCAATAAAAAATGTTTACAAGGATGAACATTAAAATAATTATGCATTTTATCCATAGAAATTCGATCTCTTTCACTGTTAGCCAGATGGTTCTAATTCTATTGTTATATGTTTAAGATTATTTTTATAATAAGGAAATCGGCACCTATAACTATTAATCGTCAGATGTTTAATTTTTCATAAAGAACCATGAATGCCGCACAACGACGTCACACGGTGAGAACATAGTTTATAATAGGACAGGTCAATAGTCTTTCGGGGTATGTGCATGTATACGAGTTTATGTATTTGAGAGATTTCGGAAATGAGCTATATCTGATTATAATTAGTATAATTACTGCATAAGTTATGAAGATTTAAGTCGTAGTTCTACAAAGTTACAGAAAGTTCGCTGAGAAACTGCCCTCTGTTTGTGCTCCGCACATAGTAATAGGGCTGCGGTATCCACATTAAAGGGGGGTTTGGGGGCATAGTACTTTATGATGTACTTTTTGCTCCTTTTAATACTTAAGTGGCTTCTAATAGTGACTGTAGCGTGATATACATTAGAAGCGACAGATTGGCTCAACTTTCATCTGTCTTTCGACCTGAAGTCTTCAGCTCTGTTGCGGAGCTGCGGATGCTGCTCCTTGCTCTCTGTGCCGCTCACAGGCGCGCTGGACATTCTTCACACCAGGCAAAGCTTTGAGCATGTCACACATATCCTGGATATCAGACCTGGGTTTCAGCAACCAGGGAGAGAAAAACACAGCAGGTGCCATAGTACAGTGTCCCTACCCATTTTGGGGTGAAAATAGTTTTTAATGGTCGTTTAATTTTGAGGTGGTTGGTAGAATAAAGGTATTAATAAAACTATCAGGACGGTCCAAATTATGAAGCTTGTCAGATAAATAATCATAACCTGTGGTTTCCAAGCCATGTTTGGGAACATTAAATATAAAATGTTTGATTTATTATGATGAAGGAATATGTAATGACCACAAACACAGGTAATAGATAATGGAGCAACAGTTTCCTGTTTAAATCTTGTTTGGGGATTGCTGAAGTAATAGATCTCTCCTTTCACGTCTTCTCTTTCTCTTTTCTCAAAAGATCCTGGCATAGAAGAAGAGTACAAGAAACTGAAACACAAAAACTTTCTTTTTAAATTTTGCTACATTTGATGCTTAAAAAGTTGCTGTTTTGTAGGTTTGTGAAAGGTGGTGCAAAGCCCTGCTGCAAAATCAAAATGTAACAACAGCCTTAGATTTGCCTTAGTTGATATAAGGGGGAAAAAAATCTACGAGTTGCTTGCCACATTTTTTTGGGGCAGGTATAAAAATTCCTAGTTGCGCATGTGAGAAATCCTCCCCTAATATAAATGTTGGAGTTATATTATTATCTAAGAAGGCTATTTAATACTAAAATCAAGTAAGTGCAGATTCTGAAAGGAGACAGTGAGCCTCTTTTTTCATAACTTGATACAACGTTTTTGGTATGTTAATGTAATAATTTTTAGTTAAAATATACAAATATAGTAAGCACTTGTTTTAACAATGTCTTTACATCTTTGTTCATAACAGCTGGATTTAGGCACACTGCAAAAAGAAGAGACAAAGTACCCCTTTCTTGAAATCGTTTCTACATGTACACTTAGAAGGCCTAGCAAAGGTAGCACTATGTGACATTGTTTGGGCATAAAGATGGGAAACCTGGATAATTCTACTCCTATATGGATCTGTGGAATAAAAAACAAACAAAAAAACAAAACAAAAAAACCCCCCAAACAAACAAAAAAAACCCCCCATCAGTCTGAAATGCTATCTAAGTTTGGTGCAGTTTCTGGGGCTATGGGCTGTGGCTGAAAGGAGAGACTCAACCTGGGATGCCAGATGTTACTCATGAGCTTTCTGGAAGTATATTACAGGCTAATCGTAGAAACACTCAGAGGAGTTTGCTCAAATGATGACCCCAGTGAGGGCTTTTTAGCACCTCTATGCTTGGTAAAAGTGTCCCATCGTATCCATCATAAAGCCCAAATCGTATCCCCCAAATTGGAAATGGTGTTGAAGTATAAGGGACTGTATCTTCACACTGAAACTGTTCAGGTCGGCTCTGACCGAGACCTCTCTGCCACAGTAGTCTCGGTACAACTATTACTTAACTCTGGTCTATATGTGGTGTGAAAGTTCTGCAACATCAACTCAACCCAACCATGGGCTATATGTCACATATCTGGTATAAAAAGGCTTCTGTAGAGAGGTGGGGAGTGCATGCTGGGGTTGTGAGAGAACACATAAATAAACATGGCAGAAAACGGTAATGCTAACAGTTGAGGACAAATGACTTCCAGCTGCAGTTGTGCTTCATTTACAAACTGTAGCATTTGCCTGGAGGAATGCAAACAATATATTATATAACAATAAAATGGCCACATATGCGTCACACCCTGCCACTAATGGAAACTATGGGGATCGTCTCCTCTGACGTGCATGTGAGAGGCGTTTTTGCCAGAGTCCTCTGCCACAAAAACTGAAGGGTCTTGTTTTGGTTCCTGTGTTTAAGTCTTACTTCCCCTTTCTTAATAGGCCATTTAAAAAAAAAAAGTTAGTTGTTTTTTTTCTTCATTTTTAGAGCCCTAAAACCAGTGTCCACATATTTGTTTCAGAAGCACAACACATCCTCAGTAACATTTTACATAATTTTCTTTCTCTTAACAAACTAGAATTTTCCAGTGAGTGATGGAAGAAGACACATTCACCTAAAATTTCAGTGTAATTATGTCAACTTACAGTAAATCACAATACACTTTCATTCATATCAGCAAAAATACATCAAATTAGAAAGACATAAGATGACGCCATCAATGAACAGATAACAAGGTGTAGAGGAATCATCCAAGCAGCTGTGCTGGATGGCAGATACTGAGAATGAGTGTTTAATGTATTCTTTGTAAGGTCAACATTTCAATATTGATTCACAGTAGTGCATTTACAAACATTACTACCAACAACATGATCTCAAGTTTCATGATTTCAAATTCAGATGCTGCAGTGCATCACAATAAAAATGCCTCATGTCACGTAATTAAACAGAGAAATACTACACGGGAGCAGCTTATCTCTCAGACTACAGATTGTGAGTGTGCTTAGCTGCTTTGCACCATAAACACAGTAACCACTTGCATCTGAGTGGCTGGCAGGTTCCTTTTCATGCCCACTGACCACAGATTAACTTTAACTAAGGAAAAGATATTTTGAAAATAGTTTCACTTTTCACTTGTTATTAAGGGCCATGATATAAACTTGATCAACTCAGCTTCATGTATAGAGAGCATAGTACTGGTCTATTATTAGTCCTAGACGTGAACAGTGTATTGTGTATTATCACAGCTGACCCGTGTAAAAGCAGCTATCACTGATTATCTAATTTAACTACTTCATTAATCAGTCCCAGTAATTAATCTGATCCAGACCTGAAACAACCACAAACTTCATACTCAGCTTCTGAGTCATCAGGTAAATGGTCTCAAGCGTAATCCAGTGTAGAACACGGTGACTGCTGTCTTTTTTTTTAAATCCATTTTCAGAAAGACTCAGTGTGTTTTGTCCAAATCACTTAAAATAAAGAAATCATTATTGTCACAGTGAGGTTATTACCTGGTACAGTCCTGCGCTGGATATAACATAACGTTTGTATATACAAGTCTGTAACGCATATGTACTTTTTTATGAACCATGGCAGCAGTTGTCAAGTTGTGACATCAGTTGATTTCCAGTCGTAGTAGCTGTAAGACTATTGTTCAGGTGAATTTTCTCATGTTGTGTTTGTTAGTTGCAGTCATGACTCTCCCCCAGGTGTGCTCTCTCAGAAGCCTTGTATATGGCAATAGGCCTCCAGGCTGGAGAAGAGGATGTACAGGAACCACAGTCCAAACAAGAGTAGTGAAGTTAGGACTTTGGGAACCCGTGGGCCTCCTAGTTCACCACCTATGGACGGTTTTCGGCGTAACATCAATAGTCCCATACTGAAGAAGGCAAAAATTGTGAAGAGAGTGACAGAGAAGGCCAGTGATCCAGGGTCCACGTGGAAGGCCACCCCTTTGACTTCCCAATATATAGCAGCCACGGACCAGGCTAGGCCTATCCCCAAAAACACATTCACCGCATTGCTTCCTGTCACGTTTCCCACGCATGCATCTGCATACTGATCTTGAATGGCAGCCACTTTACTGGCAAAGGTGTCTAGGAGATTAAGAAAAAGACAAAAAGGAAAGTTAGAAAATGAAGGTACTCATCAAAGTTAAGTGTTCACCTCCTAGGCGGAGGTAACAAGTGATGAAGTGTTGAAAGAAAACAAAAAAGCGTGTACCAGGGAGTGAAGTCCCCAACGCTACAAAGACCACCGCAGTGACACTGTCTCTCAGGCCAACGGTGCAGCCAAAATGGGAAGCAAGGTCTCCAATAATAGCTGTTAAAAAACCAATGACAGAGATTGACACTAAGAAGCATGCCCAGCCGTTCCAGTACCCAGTGGGTGGGACGAAGGCAAACAGAATCTTCCAGAAAATGCACAGGATGTGCATGAAATAGTCAAAGCAGTTTGGCATTCGTGGCTCCTGTTCCTCATCATCATCTCCATCACCTGTTAAAGAAAAAGATACAATGATGAAGAAAGGAAATATATCAATACTATGAAACAAAATGTTTCTTTTTGAAGCAGCAGCAAGGAACATTTATCATTTTTAGCTCAGTGGGACTCCCACAGATGTGGAGTCAATGCTGTCCAGGATCACTCTTGTTTGGTCTCTGCATTGTCAGTCTCTCATTTTATCTGTCTTTACTTTCTTAACTCTCTTGATCACCGCTGCCATGATGTCCTCTGACAGTAACTCCCGTCATCACCATTCATGTAACATTGGGCCACAAGTCCAAGGTTGCCTGCTGACTTGATTTTACCAATATCAAAAATGTGAGACCATGACAGCAAGATAACACTTTGAAAAGGTAAACAAATATGCCTTCAAATGACAATTTAAACTGATATGAAAACATGAAAAAAGTCTTTTGTGCTGCTTTAATTATTGAACATTCTGGCTTTGCAAATTAAACATACATACAGAAATACATGGATAAATTCCTTATTTCTTAAATTCCTTATAAATATTCATAAATAATTACTATAATAAAAGGTGACTTTTTTGCAGTTAAAATTAAGGATAAAATGATGGAATCATGGGCCAACAAAATCAGGATCACATACTCTGGCTTTTATGAGACCTTGGATTGTTTGAGAGATTAACTTGAATAAAGAAAAAAAAACAATTTTAGGGAATAATGGCTTTTCGTGAATCAATGTTCTTATATCAGATGACAGATCAGATCAGGATGAAGCCTTTGCATGGGTTGAAATATGGATTGTGTGCTTGTGTACAATGTTTTGAGGTGATCACGGCACTGAGTTTACAGTCCCACAATCTTTGTCTCAGCCGGCTTCATTTTTTTCAGTTTTGTTAATAATTCTGTTCAAAAAGGTCTGATTTTCTTAAGTTAACTTTCAGGAAATTATTTTTGGTTATTACGTTTGTTAGTTTGAAGTTATTTCAGTGACCATTGTGGATTTATTTTCCTTTAATGGAATTGTACCAATAAAGTTGTCAACATATGCACATATTCATTTTCATTATTCTGTTTTTCAACTAATGCATTTTCATCACCACCTTTTTAAAAACATGATTTTTTTTTTACCTTTAGCTCTTAAGACCACTAAGATTTGTGTTCTTTACTCAATTTTATTATCATCCAAAATGGGCTCAGTTCATTGTTGGTCTGAGAAATATACAAGAAAATGATGTTTATAACATGACATCCTTGGACACTGTTGCACTAGATTCCAAACATTTGTTGTTTATTGTTTATGCCAAATGGAGTAAATTTAAAACAAAAAGAATGTGAACAATGACCATTTTTAATTTGATTTGCAAAAACACACATCTGTAACTTTGAAAATTGTATACTTACATTATAGTTCAGTACATCTTTTGTACACAGCTGAACAACTTAACTATTTGTTGAAAATTTTCATTAATTATAACATCAAAAACATTGCACACAAAACAGGCATCTCACATTAGAATATATAACATTTGATAGCCACTGACCTGCGCTGACTGTGATAGCTTCCATGAACTGCTCTTTCCATGAGTGTGTACCAATCACTACGGCTAGATTTGTGTCGTTGATGAGTTTGTCCATTGTGTTCTGTTCCAACAAATTCCACAAGTCAGGAATGAAGCACAAATAACCACTGCTCAGATGGAGATGCACATGTTACACGAGCCTGCATTTCCTCCCTTTGTTCCAACATTGTTTTTGTTCTTAGTTTGAGTCACACAGGCCACCGCAAGATCACCCCCCTACCACCACCACCACCACCACCACC
>JAOWBL010000006.1:313998-338940 GCA_028564865.1 Zenarchopterus dispar | reverse complement strand
CAGGTTGATCCTGGTGTCTGACTTTCTGATTCTTTTTATTGTCATATTTCAAATGACAGAAAATTAAAATAAGGAAAAAGAAAGTGCTAAAACATTTTTTGTGCTCTGAAAAGTCCCACTGTACAGACAAGTCATTGATCATTTGCTTGAATTTGTAAGTCAGTTTAGTTAAAAAATATGTATATGTTGTACACTTTTTGTGGTGCTTGTTGTAAATTAATGTTTCTTAAGTGTTGGTTTTACCAGTTTTTTTTTTCATTTTTTTTACAACAGCTGTAAAAATGACCAGTATTTAACACAGAGGAAGTATGTGACCAATGTTGCTTAATGGCAATTGTAGTTCTTGATCTGTATTAAATGAAAATGCTACTTGAAGAGTCAGGACAAACTCCATTAAACAATATGAAAACATTCTTCAGAAAACAAATTAGTAATGCAAGTTACAAAATTGAATGATATTTTCTGTATTATAAACAGTGTACACACACAGCAAAGGGCCACAGGCCAGGACTTGAACCTGGGTTAGCCGCGTGAGGGTTGTAACATCTGTATATAGGCCTGTTCAACCAAGTGAGCTATCTGGAATGACAAAAACATTTTTTTCCCAAGATCTTGCAGCAGTTAGGTGTAGATGCACGTTACATTGCACAGTTCTGCCTGTCCTTTGTGCTTACATCACAAGTGCAATGATCCGTGAACAAATAAAGTCCTCAAAGCCTCTGGAATGCTGGCCCCTTATTCATTTAGATGAACTGATGCACATTTGCTACTCTGAAATACATGTTCCTGTCAGAGGTGCTTTGATTCAGTTGAGAGTGTCATGCATATTTTCATACCAACAGCACCTGCAATAAATGTTTATTCATGGAAGGGATAAGGTGGAGGATAACAGCCACATCCTCTGCTCTTTGTATCCATAATTTCCTCACTGACATTAAATGTAAGAGTTTTCAGTCTGAATTTGCTGGAAATCATGTTTAGGCATAGGTAGGTCCACTCCAGGCTGAGATGAAAACTGACTCAACGAAATTGAATCAGGGTCTTGGATGGGCAGGGGGTGCAGTTAGACAGGGTGGACCCAGCTAGCCTGGTATAATTATAGCTTCCCCCTGACCGTGATGTGTACACGTGAGTCCCAGGGATGTAAGTATACGGAGTGACACTCCACCCAGTAACTTAACAGCTCCAGGCCTGCAAAAAAAAATCAGCTCACAAAATATCAAGTTTATCTTGTTGAGACTGAATGATCATCTGTCAAAACTTTTTGCCGTTCTTTAGACTATTAGGCAAAAAAAAGATGCTTTGCATGTCAACACACTCATATCAGAATTCAATCTATAAAACAAATAAAATGCGCTTTGTTTGAATGTTGTGCATTTCCATGCTGGATCTCGCCAAACAGGTGCTGCACTGAGTGTGGGAGCTTGAAATAAAGTCTGCCATAAAGGTGCTATTTATAGAGCCTTGATACTTCATTGTATTTTGCAGATAACTGCATAGCTCGTTTTCTAATAATGATTCATTTATTGGCTTTACAGCAAAAGGAGCTCGCCACTTTTGCCAGAGCTATTAGGATGATACAGTTCCTGCATTCTTGAACAATGTGCCACCATTGGCTGTCACCTAACAGAAGCTCTGGATGCAGCTGCAGCTTGACACCGTGCTATTCTGACAGAGGTCGGTGCAGTTGGCACGGATTCCTTTCAAAGGGTCATCCTGTTTCAAAAAAGTTTCCTGCAGGTTTACAACTGTTGCTCGGTTCCTCTGTCACACACTGTGAAGATAAGAAGCCTGGCGAAGAGTTAAAAAGCACAGTACACTCTTTAACTCCACCATCTACTGGATATTTTCCTCAATACTCTGATAAAAATTCCATTTAAAACTCTTAAAATTACCATTGTATCATACAAGTGTGTGGGTTGGCTAATCAGAGGTTCAGCATCTTGTGAAGATGGAGGAACTCTATGGCGATTATTAACAGGAGATCTCATTACACTAACCGGCCACTTCATTAGGTACACCTAGTATACCCAGTAAAGTGGTGAGAGGATATGACCATCTTGTTTCATAACCGTTCTTGCCTGCTGGGAGTAAAATGTCAGTGGCTACCCTCGTATCAGGTGTCTTATTTGCAGGTGATTCTATTTCCCCAAGAAATTAAAATGTCAAATCTATTCTTGGTCTTTCTTGTATTTGTATACCATATATAACATATCTTCCTGTCCAAAACCCTCACTCTAATGCTTCAGTTGTTACACACAAAGAAATGAATGGGTGTTGCACAAGGTAAAGAGAAGATTGGTGCTTGGAGTTGATCACTGTAACACACTCTAATTTTGTAACCCCTGACTTTAGGGAGGACAGGCAGCAGACAGCTGGGTAACATGAGAAGTGGTTTCAGGGCAAGGGCACCAACCGACAACCCCGTCGCCTGCATCTCTGGACACCAGAAGCAACAGAAAAAGAGAGAAACTGACATAATATCACAGAAGCACAGTTGGAGAAATTATGAAGGGGAACATTAAAGGCAACATGTGATATATGTAGTCCTGAATCTGGTAGGGTTGTACTGAATAGGAAGGAGGGGTTACGCTCTTTGAGCCGGGGATAAGGAGGGGGGTAGTATGAGAGACTTAAAGGAGCAGGTGTGAGTCAGACAGTTGTTTGTTGGGGTGGCTGTGGTAAGGCCTGCATGCTAACTGTTGAAATGGTGCCAGCTTTAATACTCCCTGCTTCGGCAGTTGAACATTTTCAACAGCGGCTTCCTGTCACTGTAGACAGACTCTGGCCCCGTTCAGACCTGGCGCTAACCTGCATCCTGGGTGATGGGATCACAAGCACTAAATACACTTAACATGTCAGCAGCTTTGAGAGAAACTCACAAAATCCAGATGTGTGGAATGAGACCTGGGAGTTCCCTTGACTTCCCTGGTCATGTTTTTGCTCTTCAAAGCTGTTGCTTTAGTGTAAGACAGCAGAGCTCAACATGAAGCATGGGAGCGAGGTGCGCACAAACCACGGATATACCACACTGTAGGAAGTAATGATGATTATTGTGAGCAGATGCATTTTATAAAGCTTTTTCTTCTCCCCAGATTGATTTAGAATGAAACTGAGGAAGCCTGCTAATATTGGAATAGCGATGTACACTGATCAGCCATGTTACTTCCACTGACGAGTAATATGAGTACACACTGCTCACCTCGTTACACTGCAATGTTATGGTGGGAAAATATGCATCCTGCCATTAACATGAATGTTGTTTTGTCGCCTTCCTATTTTTTTTTTCCTGATCAACCACTTCTCTCCAACCCCACAAAACCTGGCAACATCATTTCCCTACAGTATCCCCGTCCTCCAGCAGGTCAGGTTCAACAAAGTTTTTAGGAAGGGCTCCAAAATACAATCATTCGGATAGAATAGAACTTTTTAAAACAGCAGGAGAAAGACCTAGACAGTAACAGACTTGTTTCACTTTAGAGAGTGACGTATGTGCTTGTCCACTCGCAGGAAGTAAGAAACCTTCGCTTGGTTATCATGACCTGGGGAATTTAACATTATTTTTTTTGTTATTATTATGTATTTAGAAAAGGCAAAGCTTTAGTAACTGAGGTTATGTCAAAAAGGCCATCATCAGAGAGAATTCAGAACAGCTGATTCATTTTCAAAGTACTTTTTGATCTGAAGTTCCACTGTGTCTGTAGTACAAGATGTTTTATGGTGGACTTTCCCCAGATTTCAACAATGCTTTCTATATTTCTTCTCCATTTCTTTTTCTGTATGTTTTTTAGTTTTAACAAAAGTGTTATAATTATTTCATAATCATGTGATTTGACCATAATCATAATTAAAATTGATGTATTACATTTGATTATTCCTTTTAAATGATTGCTACATGCCTGGCTACTGTAATTACGTTAACATAGGGTACGTTTTGAGTAGAGCCATAGAAAATGTGGAAGTGGGTGAATGAGTTTGCAGCACTTCTTCTCTCATTTGTGTAAGTCATAGTCGACTGCAGCTGGTAGCTTATCTTTACCAGCAGAGATTGTTTTGCATGAACTCATTGGATTAATCAGTAAAATTACGTTAAAGACAGAGAAGACCATGAATTTGCACAATTTAGGAATACTAAAGACACATCATGTAAATCAGCTGCATGTTCAAACAATTTAGCCAACAGGTTTGAATGTTCAGGAGCAATCCAGGAACCATCAAGGCACAGGTGTGCATCAGTCTGGAGGCTGCTGAAACACCAACGTCACTGCCTACAACCAACTAAGTTTTAAATTACCATTGCCTGCAAAGCTGTCATCCAAGAAAAACACCTCACCTGCAAAAGCAACACCTTTAAGCTCATGTTTGCAGGTGTTACATAGTTTCTGTTTGCAGCTGATCACACAGAAAAAGAAAAGGTACCTTGTAGAGAGAATTCATGGCCAGAAGAGACAAAGCCTGAGTGTAGACCTGCTGGAGAAATGGCTCATTCACCCCAAACACCACTGGTCCAAGACTGTTTTACTGCCAGTGGAACTGGAAGACTGTAAAAAGTATAAAAACTACCATCAGCTGGACAGTTGAAACATCAACCAGCTCCAAGAGAACAAAGGCACATGTCAAAACTAGTGTAGCTGTGGAACAGATAAACCACATTAACATGAAGCCTTTATAATGACCTTCTAAAGGTTATTCAAAAACCCACTTTAAAACTAGACTAGCTTTGCTAAATATTCAAATCTCTCACATGAAACCAAGAATCTAAAGTAAAATCCACTGGCCTCTTTTTTCTCCCCACTTTACTGGGTGTACCAGGTATACCTATCAAAGTAGCTGGTTCATTTACACAATATGTGATACTCTGTGTGTGATACAATTCAGTTAGTGAAAGCACTTTGTTCCAGCAAAGCTTTGAACAAATAAATATGTAAAATATGTGCTCCATGACATGCTGACACCAAGCCCAGTTCAGGCCCTCCAACCAGCATTTACTGCAAAGCCAAGTGAAAGAATACCTTCACTTTCTAAAGTTCACACCCAACACACAGATCCCCATTCTTTATGGGATACTTGGCGAATGTGAAGCTTGTGAAGCCTGCCCACCCACACCACTATTACGCTTATGATCCCTCCTCCCCCTCAGATACCATCGTCATCCCACTGGAGCTATGTATGGGACTGGGGGCTGTGAGGGGTAGTGTGAGGGGTTAGGGTACAGCTGCAGTGTCCATCTTGAATGACAGTGATGCATAAGTCTCCCTTTCATACACAGTTCAGAGTATCAGTACATAAACTCTGGCCAATGAGGGCTCAGCAGGCACTAAAATGGCCAAACCAATAGCCGAGTGCTTGTCCTGTATATAAACAGGGAACAGAGACCTCCAGAGTTGGGTGACCCCTATTTTGGCTGTGGTGAACAGGATCTGATCCCAAGGACTGTTACCTCTGTTCTTGTCTCGTGTGCAGGTAAATAAATATCAGAGACATGATTAGTTTTCTGCTGTTAAAAAAGGAAAAGACAAAGAGATATGGATGGATTTGAACTGGTCAAATTATAAAGGTGCAAATAACTCTTTTAGAGCGTTGTTGTTTTACTGTAATTAAGGATTATGAGCTTATATGTACTGAAAGAATCCAAATGATAAAGGCAAAAATCAATCAGGCATGCATGCATCTGGAGCATGCACGCTCACAAGTCCCTGAAAAATCATTGACTTTGCCAGACTTTTCTGAGTTAAGTGAACATTTGCATGAAGGTTTTATCTCAGTATCACTACTACCACATATCTGCACCTGTTTCTCTGGAAAGAGTTCTGATTTATGAGTGATTTATCTGGACAGGTGCTTTACACTTTGACATTAAGTCTGATATTAAACAGCATGAAGACCACAAATGTCCTATAACCTTTCTTTTAGCCAGTTTAATGTCACGTCTCTCTTTTTTAGCTTTAACCTCATAAGACAACTGTTTTACTCAAAGGAATCACTTGTGATGTCGTAAAACAAGCATGTCAATATATGTGTCTTTTTTCATTGTTAGTATGATTTGTCTATTACACCAAGGGTAACCAAATCCAAATGAGATCATGAGGACTATATCAACTGTATGAGTTCAACTGGAAGCTGTTTTCGTTGTTTGACCTTCTGGTGTATACGTGAAGTTTAGGTTTTCAAAACCTAATTGCATATTAAGATAATTAAGGTGCTGCTTGGATATGCTGAGAACATAAAAGTTATATAGTCAAATGTGCTTGTGCTAAAAATATCCCCTGAGCAGGCGCTCCTCCTTCTACTCTATTTCAAATGGTCATCTGACTCTTTGAAAGCCAAGTGACACTTGTTACCAGGATTCCTTGGCCAACACCACTTTAACTTTGCAGCTGTCTTGGAGAATATGTCATATATCCAAATGATGAAGACTTTGTCATGGCCGCTCACCTGTTCACAAACAAGCTTTCTGATCTTGGTTTTATTTCCATGCTTCCCGCTCTCTGCAGTGTTAGAAAGCAATCATGCCTTTCGGAAACACCCACAACAACTTCAAACTCAACTACAAAGTTGAGGAGGAGTTCCCAGACCTGTCCAAGCACAACAACCATATGGCCAAGGTCCTGACCAAGGAACTGTATGGCAAGATGAGAGACAAGCAGACACCCAGTGGCTACACCCTGGATGATGTCATCCAGACTGGTGTTGACAACCCTGGTGAGTCCTAGAGATACCCTTCATACCACACAAATCTTTTTTATCATGACCAAAATAATCAAAAACAGTTCTTTGTTCATAATTCATTCATCTTTTGACTCACTCTCTCCTACTTGCACCTGTTCCTTAGGTCACCCCTTCATCATGACTGTTGGCTGCGTTGCTGGTGATGAGGAATCTTATGAGGTCTTCAAGGATCTTCTTGACCCTGTCATCTCCGACCGTCATGGTGGATACAAACCCACTGACAAACACAAGACTGACCTGAACTTTGAGAACTTGAAGGTAAGGCACTGTAGTCCCAACAGTGAGCAGAAACATGTCTGGTAATGAAGTAAAAAACTAGTATTAGACCTTAGATATTGTACCAACCACAGAGATTTGCACACTTACAACAACAAAAAAAATCATTACATGACATTTTAGGACTCTTTTTTTGATTCAGATTTCATTCCTTTGCCATTAGGGTGGTGATGACCTGGACCCCAACTATGTTCTGTCCAGCCGTGTTCGTACTGGCCGCAGCATTAAGGGATACACCCTGCCCCCCCACAACAGCCGTGGCGAACGCAGGGCTATTGAAAAGCTGGCCGTTGAGGGTAAGCTATTGTTAGTTTGAGTGTATGAGAAAGCAGAGGGTTAAGTAGAAACTGAACGCTGTTCAAAGTAATCAGACACTGTTATTTTAGGACAGGAAATTAGTCCAACAAGACACAAAATAATAAAACACACAGATTTTTTGGTGTGGTGTGGTGGGGTGTTGTTTTCATCTTTTTAATGACAAAACATTCAGGCCACTGCTTGTCCTTTAACCTCCTAACCATGGCTCATGTCTGTCCTTGCAGCTCTGACCAGCCTGGATGGTGAGTTCAAAGGAAAGTACTACCCTCTCAGGACCATGACTGATGCTGAGCAGGAGCAGCTCATCGCTGACCACTTCCTGTTTGACAAGCCCGTCTCTCCCCTGCTGACTTGTGCTGGCATGGCCCGCGACTGGCCTGATGCCAGAGGCATTTGGTGAGTGTGACCACTAAACACCAATGAGTTAACTGTGGAGTCAGTTTTCCAAACATTTAGTGCGGATTTGTCTTTTAATGGCGCATTAAAATACACGATCAGCCACAACTCACCTCGCATGTGAATGGTCTTAATAATTTTCCTCAGGACTGCTAAGTCTGCATGTTTTAATTTACACTTATTTATCTCCACTCAGGCACAATGAAAACAAGACCTTCCTGGTCTGGGTGAATGAGGAGGATCACCTGCGTGTCATCTCTATGCAGAAGGGCGGCAACATGAGGGAGGTCTTCAGGCGTTTCTGTGTTGGTTTGCAGAAGGTACACAATAACAGCGGGTCAAAATGAAACATGAGCAAACATGATCACTCAACTGAGCAAAAGATGTGGGGAATGAGACTGCACACATTTCTGAAACTCCTTTCATAACTTTCAGATCGAGGAGATCTTCAAGAAGCACAACCATGGCTTCATGTGGAACGAGCATCTTGGCTACATCCTGACCTGCCCCTCCAACCTGGGTACTGGACTGCGTGGTGGTGTCCACGTCAAGCTGCCCAAGCTCAGCACACATGCCAAATTTGAGGAGATCCTTACAAGGCTGCGTCTGCAGAAGCGTGGCACAGGTATGGGCAGATGCTCTCGATGAGACCTCTGTGGAGATGGGATGGATTGTCAGCATCTCATTCCTTGTCATCCTTCTTTAGGTGGTGTCGACACTGCATCTGTTGGTGGTGTGTTTGACATCTCTAATGCTGACCGCCTGGGCTCCTCTGAGGTGGACCAGGTCCAGCTGGTGGTTGATGGTGTCAAGCTGATGGTTGAGATGGAGAAGAAGCTTGAGAAGGGAGAGGCAATTGACAGCATGATCCCTGCCCAGAAGTAAAGAGGGACAATCTTCCATTTTTCCTGTGACCATTCATGTGCAATCGAGCCAGCTGACGGGCTTGCAGAGGAAACAGCTGCTCACCTAGAGACTCTTGACTCTGCTAACCTATCTTCCTTCCTTCCAGCTTTTTTGTCCTTTTCTCTATCCTTTTGTCAAGTTCTCTTATGTTGGTCGGTAACATCCTGGGATCAGCCTCCACTGAGCTGGGCTCGCCTGGCATTAGTGGCATCACATACTTTTTCATATATAAAAGTCATCATTATTGAAGCTGTTCATACTGTTCAATTAAAGTGCCCGGTGGAAACATGTTTGAGCCAGTTTGGTATTTTTTCATTTCTGCATGAAAAATTAAAGCCAGAAAGAGTGGTCACAGCTGACCGGGTGACGTAGCTCAGAAAACAAGACACCAAAATGAGGAAGAAAATGCCAACATTAGTGAAGTTTATTCATCTTTAGCTTCATGTTGTCTTCATATACCACAACCACTCAGTCTCAGTTTACAGTTTGCTTCTGAGGGAAGGAATTTAACAGCAGAACAGGGTAAAATGACTCGTACAAGTCAAACTGTGTGTTGTCTTCAGTTTCTTTCCCATATAACACAAACTGTTTCCAAAAAAATGGTGCAATTTTAATACTGAACCCCCTGGGTACTAATACTGCTGTGTTTTATCAAACCAGACCAATGAGAGACAGCCTCTGAGCAGGTGTACAAGCATTCCTGCAACACTCAGATCATCAAAACCACTTTTCAAGAATTTGTCACAGTAGATGCCATCTCAAGACAAGGGTCATCCATCTTATACTTTACGATTGAGTTCAATGACTATGTTATTGTCTTTTTTTCCCCCCGTTTTACATCAAACATTTCCACTAAGATTCTCAGCAAGCAACCAGATCAATATTTGAGATCATCAGACAGTAACATGATTTTTTTTTCATGGCTTGATTGCAACCCTGGGTTTTTAATGTCATGGAGTTATCAAGATCAATGTAAATTCAAGTTTAATTCAAGTTAAATTTCTATCATCTAGCAAATAGTCGTAGTAGCATCGCTCCATCTCACCAAAGCCCTTTTCTTTGTGTTTGTGAAAGGGGGAAATATCTGGAGCTTCATCCAGCAGTTCATGCCCACAAAACTAACAGTGTTTGCATTTCATAAATTCTCCAGTCTTACGTGTGCATCATGTTGTATATTCCTCTAAAACCCAAACTCTGAGGTCATGCAGGATTGCAGGTTGGTGTTGCTCCCCATCGTCACTGACAGAAACTGCTTTAATCTAGTTTTACTTCCCTTGCTCTAGCTATAAATAAACCTTGAACTCTAAGATATATACTATATTCATATATTTTATATACAGTCATCAACTGACTGATATAAATCCAGTTTTTTTTTAATATTATTATTCTAAAAAATAAATAAAGTACCTGTGCAAATATCCACAAATTGAAGTGTTTCACATTTAAGACATTGGCACCCTCCAGTGACTAGTTCTGGATATTACCTATACAGGTACACTGGAAGGAGCTGATTCAAGTCAAAGCAAAGTGCATTGAGGTCTATATTATCTAATATACACCACAATGAAAAACGTCCAGGGAGAGGACAAGGACAGACTCCTGATGTCCGTTTTGGTGTCTGTTTCTCAGCCTCAGGGGGATAACAGGTCAAAACCTCCCATGTTGAACTCCATGAAACAGAACACACCAAAGGGGACTGAGAAGATGTCACACAATGTGGGAAAGTGAACCACTTGTTTCCCTTTGGGGAGACGAAGCCAAAACGCTCATTGTGACAATAGAAAAAGTTGGTGCATGTGAAGGCGGTGGTCCGATAAAGTTGGCATTCCTGTTAAACGTAGGAATTTGGAGAGTTTGAGATGGTTGGGAACAGTATTGGGGTTTGGAAGAGGATGGGTGGGGTTGGTTGAGGTCACCATGAGTAAAGCCACAACTGAGAGATAGTATTAACAGTAAATCAGCAGCCAAACAATATGACCTCTGTAGCCTACGCAAATATCACAGTACATTATTCACTAAAAACAGGGAGGGAGTATAGAAAGCTTTCTTAGTTTTTTTTCCATCTTTTTTTGTTTAATACAATAAATATGCACTGTATGAAGGCGCTGGGGGCTGTTCACTTTAAAGGCAACTGGACTAACAAGAATAAAACACTGTCCACCCTGCCTTCATCGTGCCTTCCTAGATACAGAACACTTTTGTCTGAGACCCAAGATCATCAATAATAAGAAAGCAGTTTATATAGTGTGCAATTAGAAAAAAAAAAGAAGAAGAGGTGGACATTTAGAAGTGTCCGTTACCTAAGGTGAGTGTGTGATCAGAGCTTTTGCTGCTTGGCTGAGCCACTTTCAGTGTTTCCCACGACACGAGATGATGAGTGATGTGAGAGCGTGCGGCACAGAGCAGAACCTTCAGAAGAGTTGCATTGCATTGAAAATACACCAGATTTAAACCTCTATTCATTTTTAGAGGGATGAGGGACTGTTTTTAGGGGTAAGGTTGGGGCGTTACACTGTTAGATGTTTCTCCTTGCACCTCGAAAGACGCCAGCATTTGAGGACTTTGGTTGAAAAGATGTTTTTTTAAGCATTTGTGCCACTGTTTTGTTCAGTGTGACAAAATGCAAAAAAGTTAAAAGGATGAAACAGGATGAGAGGCTGAGAAAGCCAAACGAGTGGTTTTCCTGTCAGTGATGACCGGTTACAACGTGTAATAGAGGTGCACTGATGGATCGGTTGAATCAACCGATCAGTTTTGATCATTCTGATTGGTGACTGGCTGACCCTGGCACCTAAAGATCTGGTTTCCTGATTTCCTTTGGTAAATTTGCTATATTAACAACACCGCTTAATAAAGCAATGAAATCATTTTTTATCTGTTTTTTGGAGGGACGGGGACATAAAGGGAGCAAAGCAGACTACTAAGGAGTACAATTTTTCCTTATAAATATTTTTTTTCCCTTTTTAACCCAATATTTGCTGCTTATAACGTGAAACTATCTGATGTAGGAACAAAACAGATTTACCTAACATTTAAAAGAGCGCCCCCTGCTGAACGTGCCCCATGCTATGACACTAACAAAGGCTAAAATGCTCAAAAATAAAGATCGTGTAGCACACACACACACAGCAGCCTGTGTTAGGGTGATTATGTCATATTTAGTCCTGACTTGGCTCTTCTGAAACTGCAGTAGTGAACCTTTGAGAAAACAGTGCATCTCTGGAAATCAAGCCAACAGTCAACAGCAAGTCCACGTTGGTGATTATTCTGGAGAGGCGTCTCAAGGTTCACTTAAAGAAACTAAAACCTTATACTTTGTATCTGTATTAAATGAATTTCAACCTTAACGCGTTAGTGTTTCAAAAAAAAAAAAAAAAGATAAAGAATAGAAAAAAAGGTGCAATTTAAATTTTTTTGCTTGAGCCAAGCTGAGAAACTAACGTAACTGAAAGGCCACAACTCCACCACTTCACTGATGAAGCAGAAGATCTCACTTGCTCTTTGGTTTTAGCACCCATCACTGACAGGCTTTTAATGTACCATATCAGCCTCTGATTGGCTGTTTCAAACACCTTTCAACTCTCACTGACCACATGAAGCTGTGTTGTACATGAATCAAAGCAATGCAACACTCTGTAGCAGCTTACCTGATGGCTGAGTCGGAGCATCGTCGCGTGTGTGTCCCGATGGTGGAAACTCAGCAGATAATCATTGGTAAAGAAAAGGAACAGTGTTTGCACTTAACTTAGAAAAGAACAGTTTATAAAAGGAACGGGCGCTCACTGACAATGTTCTTCTGTGGTGATGAAACTGACAGTTGATTTAAAAAAAACCTCCAGAGCATAATAAAATAAAGAGTCATTATGGCTAAGAGTAGCAATAAAAATATTCAACTAGCTATCATCTGATCCAGATCCAGTGGTTGCTAGAGCTCAGTGAAGACGCCGTCTGAGCTACATGAAGTGATTAAGTGGACGGGAGGGGGAGGGAGGTGCTTCAGTCTGGGTTACTTTATGGGTCAAGAGCAAGTGTGTGAGAGTGTGTGTGTGTGCTGGGGAAGGATATCCTTGTAGGAGACAGAAGGAAAGGATTTTTTTTATTATTTTGGGTCCAGCCCCTTGCCTAGTTTGTTTGTGTGTGTGTGCGTGTGTTGTTTTTTTTTCCCCCCATCAATTCTCTTTGTGCGCACTCATAAAGGCTCACACAGAAACACACACTCATATGCAAGCACACCCCCACTGGCTCAAAGTTCAAGATCCTTAGAGATTTGGGTGGCAATGTCTCGAAAAGCTAGTGGTGCCCCCCAAAGTCGAGTGTACCGTACCCCATTAGAAGTCTCAGAGGTACCGGTGGAAAGGTGGCACACCTCAGCCTCGAAAGCCACGCGGCCCCCTGCCACACCATGGGTGCAGGAGAGCAGAAACGGGCCGGAATGGTGGACCTGGCAGCCACATCCGAGCGCTGCCTCCCGCAGAGCCAATACCACCTCCGCAGGGTCCCGCCTCCCACCGCCTCTCAGATTCCAGCCACGTCCGACGGCCCGGGGCTCGGACGCTTTTTGATACCCAGGTAAATGGCAACTAAGAAGAAAAGAGGAGGAGGAGGGGGTGTTGAGGCAGAAAGATGCTGTTACTCTGCCTGTGTCTCAAAACTGGTGGAGCACGCATACTCACCTTGTGACCGCAAATCTCCTGATTCCCTCAGATTCATTTGTGACCCTGCAGGGCAAGAAGAATTAGAGTAATCCACCAAAGTCCAAAGAACCCTCCACCCAGTCATCACTTGTCAGATGAGATGGCGTTCAGCAGCAGATACAATACAGTGAAACCAGACAAGCGTCGCAACAACAAGCATGTGAGGTACAGAAAATGATGTCTTCATCTCACAGCACTTCACCACTTTCTGACTCAAAATCCTTAGAGCATGCAGATATGAATTCTGTCCTGCACGTCTGTACAGAACATTCTTTTTTTGTGTGCAAACATGGAATAAACATTCACTGTTTTTCTTCTTTCAAGAGGAAAGTATAAAACGCTAGGGGTATCTTTGTGCAGCGGATAACAGACCAAGGATCCTGAAAGTGAAACCAAATGTGCGAGATCTAGAAAGAAGGAAAATTATTGACAAGGCATGCAGGCAAGCAGGATGAAGAGTCAGGTATTAGCTGGCAGACGGAGCAGCACAGGCACAAGAAAGAAGCGAGAGACATGGGAACTTACTAACTGTTTTTGATCCTTGTGGAAGAGTACAACCCGAGACCGATTTGTTTGAGCCCTGGCGCTTGGATGGGTCGAGGTTGACCCTGACGCCATGACAGAAGGAAAGCAGAAGAAGATAAAGATGGAGAAAGAGAGGGGATGCAGGGTAAGAGGAGCGGTTCAGGGTGGGGGTGGGGGTGGTAGGGAAGACAATATCATTGAGTCACATGAGAGCAAGTGGTGAAAAAGAGCGCAGCACGGGAGCTGATTGGCAGGGGGAAAACTGCAGTTTGATAAGATTAGACACGTGTGATTATGACAAGTGGGAGGGAGAGGGGAGCGGTGGTTAATCCGGGGCCACGGAAGGGCTTGCCAAAAGCCTGGGGTGAATAAAATGTTTTGATAAACACGAATCCATGCCCAGTCTGTCAGGAGCTAGACGGCTGAATTTCACGTGACCAGTGCCACGTGATTTAGCAGCACCGAAGACAACAAAGTTTCTGTTCTTAGAGTCCAACTCACGCAACTTGTAAAGAGCAAAACCCAGAGACGGACAGCAGCAGAAGCCTGTGACTTTCCTTATGACCACGCAATTAAAGACCTAACAGACCCTGCTAAAAAGGCTGCACTTAAATAAGATAAAAGATTAAAATAAAACAGAGCCTCTTAATGGTGACCATACATGGTTCAGTTATTAGTTAAAGATTATATGTGTAAAACATTTGACATCTGTCTGAAGTGTTTGAGTGTTTTTTTTCCTGCTGAGGGTTGGATGAGAGCACTGCTCCCACTCTCAAGCCGTTATATTAAACATTAAATGACTGCTCCGGGGCCTCAGAGATACCGTTACAGTTGAATTCATGCTCAAAAAGAAATGTCTGAAAGCTCGAAGATAAACAAGCAGGTGCTACTAAGAGCAACTGAGTGTTAAAGTGAACGATCACAGCTTTGCTAGCGCTGTGACTCTGCAGTGCAACCTTTGTTTAAACTACACGCCTGCTATACAAGCATCATCTGTGTCTTAGTTTCTGTTGTCTGCTTTTTGTTTTCTGTTCTCGAAGATATCAGGTGTTTAAGCTGAAAAAAAAACAAAGCAGCAGAAGCAGCCAACAGCCATCCTAAACAGTTTCTGCTTTGATTTTTTTCAGCTTTTTTACCATGTCCTTTTCCAGATTACAAAGACTAAATTTGTTGACTTCTGTAATCTATGTGTGTTTCTGTGATTTATGTTAACTGCTAACTCACTGGCCATCTTTATCACATGATGAACACAGGTTTTACTTCCAGGTCAGTCTCCTGGGTGGAGAGAGTATCAATGCGTACTACTCCAGATTGTCAAATGATTCATTTTATAATCTAGCAATGATGTTGGAGGATATGTTGACGCTAGATTGACCCACTTGGGAAGTGACTCACTTTAGATTGACAGCTGTTCAGTTTCGCTATATTCTGCTCCTTACCTCATGCGATTGCTATAACTCCTCTTAGAACTCTATCTAAATGAAACACGTGTATAAAAGAAGGTTTTTGGGAAGCCAGTGGTACTTAAACTAGCTCTGAACTACCACTGGTTTGAGAAATCTGCTGTGGTTCCATCTCACTCAAACACAACCCAGAGAGCTACAGAAACTGGCAGATGACTGGTATTTAGAGGCATCAGCTTTCTCCTCTTCCTATTGTGATATGTGTGACGTGGTCCACATTCACCTGCGAGTGAGTTTTGAGGTCAGCTTGGTGAAGAGGTTGGAGGTTGCCCTTGTGCGGGCATGGGGTAGAGGGCTGGCTTCATGGTGGGAGAGGGTGGGTGATGTCGGCGGTGCAGAGTAGACCGGTGGGCCTCGATCCCTTAGTTGACCCCCATGAAAGGTGCTACGGATTGTGGAGCCTCTGGTCAAACGGCACCGGTCCGAAGAGGAAGAGGAGGAAGCGGCTCCTGCTCCTGCGATGCTGAGAGTGGAGGGAGAAGCTGCTGGGATACGGTGGCCCAGGGAGCTGAAGGAAAAGATCAAACAAGACTCCGACTTCAGCTTCCTCAGCCTTTACCACATCAAATAAGCAAGGATTAATAACGGATCCTTTGGAGCCACCACTCCTGTTACTTCTCCAGATTCAAATACACTTATTATAGTCAATATAAGATCCAGCTCCAGATCCAGCAGGTAGTATGCTAAATGTGACTAAATGTTAGCGTGAAGACTAGATCCAAAAGTACTGAGTACACCCAACACAACGGTACCTGTTGTCTTTGCCATTCTGCAGAAGAGAGTGCCTGTCAGCACCTGTGCGGTCTGTGCACACGTATGTGTTCCGGCGCGTCATGGTGCTTCCAGGGATGTTATTCTAGAGAACAACAGTTCAAGAGATTAAAACACCTCCAGTAAGAACATCCTTCTTAAAGTGCAAGAAGTGTAAAAACAGTGGGGGCTGGTGGAAAACATATGGCTTGTGTTCATGCCTGTATTTGTTCATACTACAACGATGAAGGGATTTAAACTAATACCAAATCAGGACTCCTGTAAAATGCTTCGTGTGTCATTTGAACGTGATGAGTTTTTGTGTATATTTATGCCAAATAAGACTCCAGATTGCAACCATTTTGCAGCAGTTTCTAAAAGCAGCATGACGACATTTTAAGTCCCATGAGTGCGACTTGTGAATATGCCTCTAAATTTTCTTTTAATTCTCATTTCATAACTTGTGAAGCATGTACAGGGAGGGAGAATGTGTGCACGCACTCTTACCTTGTGTAAGGGTGATACAGGAAAGAAAGAGAGTAACTTTGAGCTGTCCATCACCCTAACAACACCCTAATGTTTCTAGGTTCATTTTTTAAGTCTAAAGATCAGTTAGATCCCACTTTCACATTACAGTCTGGATTTTCTGATGAGGATAAATTCTCATTAAAAACCAGGTGATTGCGCTTTGAAAACAAAAAAATATACTCTTCCCAGGAGGAAGTTGCTTGGTTAATAAAGCAAAGATATTAGAGGGAAAGGTGGGGCTTATATTTCATATTTATTCCTCCTGACTAAAGATTTGTTGAAAAGTGTCAACAAAACCTTTTCACAAAATTTAAACAGAGAACTCTTAGAAAATGCACCAGGATACTTTACCTGCAGGGAGCCAGCAAAAACCCTGTCTTTAAGGCAAGACTAAACTCATCCGTCATGTTAAGAGCATGTAGCCCTCAATATACACTCAATACATTCATGAGTAACATTTCATTGTTTAAAAAAACAAAAAAACAGAGTTCAGGTGAATTTGACTCAGATGTGACAAGGTAGCTTGAAAAACTACGAGTTGTGCTAATCTACTTTGACTTTTTTTAAATAAAGTTTCCTGTCAATATTTTTTGATCATAAAGCAAAGCAGTCCTCTCTGATCTGGGGCACTGGTGTCAAAAGTCGGGATCTTTAGGGTTGAGACCCATGCTGGCCCCTTTTGAGAGGATTTGGGTAACTTACGGTGGTGGCAGTCATGTCTTTGCGGCGCTCAGGGATCTCTGACTTATTAGGGTTGTTAGCACTGCTGACCATTGGGCTGGAGGGAGGGAGGCTGTGGCTCCCCATGACGCTGCAGCTGGCTTTACGTGAAGGCATCCGGCTCTCCCGCAGCTCCCGGTCACCTGTGCTGGTCGGGCTTCTCTTGGGGTGCATAACGGGCATGGAGGGCCCGCCTTTGTTGTGGAGGACAGCAGAGCACAGACACAAGGGACTCGTATAAGGAATATTCTGTTGAGGTTGTGGGTTTTGTGAATTGCAGACTTGCAATTGCAACCTAATTATTCGTCTTCGTAACCAACAGATTGTGCATTTTACAAAACATCGACATTTTGGTCCAGAAGCCATAAAGAGATTTAAATGATGTACGGCTCAGACAGAAGTCACTTCAGAGAAGAGACTCACAGAAATCACTGTGTCGTCGCTGCCTGTGGTAGGTAGAGGCACTGCGCTGGCTCTTGCTATGCGATGAGGAGGTGGAGGAAGAAGACGAGCCAGTAGCTGAGGAGTGCTTGTTGGTTCCATTTGTAATGGGTCGTACCCTCGCCAGGGACAGACTGCTAGCAGTACGGGCATCACTGCTCTCCTACAGCACCCCAGAAAAGTCACAGATAAGTGTCAGAAAAATGTGATATGGGATGAGGATATGAGCAGACCACCGTGACACTGAACAGGAGGAAACGTGGACTCTCTTTTACAGTGTGATTTCCAACAGATAATCCTTCAAGGCACACTTATGACTGCCGAAGGGCCTAAAAATCAATCCAACATATATTATATACACTTTTGATTAATACAAATCCTGTGTCTATACCATACTGCTGCACTGACTGAGCTGACTGATCACCGCCACAGTTCAGTCAATATCCAGCACAACAATACTGACCATGCGAAAGCTCTCAGAAAAGTCCCAAGCTCCACTAGGATGCACTCTAACAGCTTTCTAGTAACAGGTTTAAAGACAGTCAGTTTGCTTTATATTCTGAAGCATTTATCTATTTAAAGTCCATAATTAATATGTCATCAAATACCATCCAGTTCATGCCTGGTCTTCAGTTCAGATAAATGTAACCTTAGATGAAGAACAACACAGACATGCTGTGCTGTGTCGTCATTCATTTAACTAACCTCAGGGCTAATTACAGAAGCAATGTTAAATAAGTAAGTAAATAAGTTGTGGTGGAGTGTGTTTTCAGCTCAGCTGTAGGAGGGCCTGTGGGCGGAGCTTCAGGGCACAGCTCCACCTTCATCCAAAGTCTTCCTTTTAATGCCGCTGCGGGTGGGACCAGAGAGGAGACGGACGTCAGAGCTGCTGAACTTCTCTAACAGCAGTGATCGATTAACCGACCGTGCTGCTGCAGTACTGCTGGAGAAGAATCCTGAATGACAGGGATCTGTCACATAAGTAACCTCTTATTGCTCTCTTAACCCTTTACAGGGCAAATGACCATATTTGGTCACATAAGTAGAACTACTGAAAAATGGTCTTCAGCCTCCTCTCTGGTCCCAGATGTCACCGTATAAGAAAAGGAGATGTTAATGAACGGAGGGGAAACAGCTGGTCCACTCTGATGCTGCAATCACCTGAGCCACTGCCTCACAGCTCCCCCTACAGGTCACCACCATACCAGCACCCCTGATGCCAACTCTCAAGCACGGTGGTGGAAGTATGATGATCTGAACTAATGAGGCAAATCCACGATAGGAGGGCAGTAAAAGAAAACAATCAGTGTTCCAAAGTCCAGTAATCATAATTAAAAGACCTTAAGAGAGCTATGTATAAAAAAGATAAATAGAGAAAGACATAGAGTAATGTGACATGTTGTCATTCATCTGAGGTAGTAATTTCCAAATTTTCGTAACTTATTTTTTTCCTAATGTTTACATCCTTAAGATTGCAAGTGGATTTTTATACTTTTAAAACAATGGTAAATGTGTGTATAAAATATTATTTATTCAATCACTCATCATAAAAGAGATTCTACGTTCTTCAACAAACATGTTAATGATAGAAAAATGGATGATTGATGCAGTAAAGATAGTTTTTATGAATACATGTTCAAAGACTGATTTGTAAACACAAACTCTCTAAAAAGTTTCCATTGTTTGATTTTTTTATTCTAATAAAGATAACAGACTTAATTCCTGCTTCCAAGATAGTCTAGCAGCATTCAGAGTGAATGTACCTCAGTAACACATGAAAGCTAAAGTAAAAGAACTCACATCGCCTTTTCGGCCCAGCAGTAAGTAGGTGGCGGTGACCTCGTTGTATTTCTGATTGAGCAGAGAGTCTTTGATTTCCTCTGGGGTGAAGCCCATTCCAACCATCACCTCTGCACAACACACAAGATCAGAAAAGATGGTGATTAAAAAAAAAAGCATCTGTGGTAACTTTGGCCAGGTTTGGTGGGAGAAGGAAGCAGCCACCTGCTGCAGTCTCAGCGGCTAAGTTGACTCACCAATGCGAGCTGGATCACTGTAGTCCTCTACAGGTTCTATATGGGGCTTTAGATCATCCCCTTCATACCCTGTATTTATCCACTTGTCCTTCATGACTTGCTGCAGACACAGAAACACAGACAGGGCTCATCAAAGCTTTCAAGAGGGACCTTCTGCTTTTGCTTCACTTTTGTCTGATTTGTGTTGCTTACTTCAAGGGTGCAGCGTTTGGTGGGATTAAGCACCAGGAATCGCCGAAGGATGCCCTCACAGTCGGTGGACATGTAGAAGGGCACGCGGTATTTTCCCCTCAGCACACGCTCCCTCAGCTCCTGTTGTCAATTTGTTAGTAAATTCTGTATCAGATATATAATCCAATAATACGGAATGATAAGAGTGCCAAAAAAGGAATAAATCTTCTTTCAGTGTTAAATCCCTGTACACACACACACACACACACACACACAAAAACATTTTTCTCTTGGTAGAACAAACAAAAGGATGCAACACAATCGTATAAAGCAATCAGACATTATTAAAAGAATTAACAGGTTAAATGAGCAACGCTGCTCATCTTATTACAACGAAATGCTTTGCTGGGAAAACCTGCTTTCTGTCATTATCTTCAAAACTTCTTTGCCACTTGACATCTACTTGAGAAGTTTTGTGAACACGACTCCCTCGGCTTGCAGCAAGAGTACTGCTCTGCAGCAGCAGCAGGACAGCAACAGGGCTCATGAAGACAGCTGAGACCACGTCCTCAATCATCACAGCTCTTTTCAGAGACCTGGTTAATATTAACCGAGTGACCATGGCGGCGGTGTTTAGGGAGGGATGTTTTACTTCTTTATGTGTGCAACAGGTCATTTTCAAAATAAATGCAAAACTGCCTGCTGAGAAGATAGTTAAGAAATGTGAAAAACAATATGGAAATTATAACTATGACTGAAATCATATACATATGGTAAAAAAATTAATAAAAATATGTACACAATTCATTTATTTCTCTCTGCATTTTTCCCTTTTTACCACATTTGATTTGCTGTTATTCCTGTTTTTATTTCCTCTTTCATTCACTTGCGCTTTCACATATTTAGTTGATGTCTGGCACTCCTGTAATTCCATATACATGACAAACATTAAAATGTGCAAAACCAAATGAAAACAAAGTGGAAATGAATACTGGTGTTCCCTGGAGAAAGTGGCATGTAAATCTCACTTACCAATGTTTGTGAACAACATCTCTGATGGGTCAAAGTCTTCTGACAGCCCCGGGTCCACTAACACATGCCCATAAAGTGTTTTTTATCTGATGTCACGTGAGTTTACATGAATATGTAGACGATATCTAATGGTTTTTCTTAAAGACGCGCACAGAAACACATCTGTACCTAGTGTAATAGTATAATGTGTACAAAGACTTAAGTGGCACATTTAGACTCAAGCAAAGGAGTCATGAACCCATAGAAATCCAGCAACTTCCTCTCTCAACATGTTACAACAAATATTTCTCTGAATAAGTGTAAAAAAAAGACAAACAAATGGCAGGTGCAGATCTCATCAACTGCAGAGCCTCATCGTCGTCGTATTACGGCCAACAACTCTTACTTTCTTCCTTCATTCTCAATTATTCTTGCTCCAAAGTCAATGATATTAACAGACAGTTCATATTAGAGAAAAGAACAGATGTACCAAAATTAGATTTTTGGAAATCTTACATTCCATTTGTAAATCCATACCAAGTAGCCTCTACCCCTCCACATGCAGACGACCATCAACTTGCCTTCAGATTCTGCCCATCAAAGGGCAGCGAGCCGCTGACCAGCGTGTAAAGGATGACTCCCAGACTCCAGACATCCACCTCCGGCCCGTCATATTTCTTGCCCTGGAAAAGCTCGGGCGCAGCATAGGGCGGCGAGCCGCAGAACGTGTCCAGCTTGTTTCCCAGCGTGAATTCGTTGCTGAAGCCGAAGTCTGCAATCTTGATGTTGGCGTCAGCATCCAGCAGAAGGTTCTCTGCCTGAGTCGCACAAAAATTCAAAACAAAGCGGCATGGATGGACAGGAGAGAGGAAAGGAAAGCAGAGAGCCAGGGGGAGCAGTGGAGAAAACTCTGAGTTAGACTGAAGCACATAGACGTGCTAGTGTTAGCATGTGAGCTAACATGACAGATACTGAGCATGACCCATATGATATGCACATGTCACCGTGATTAAGCTCTGGCTCCAGCCTCTTCACTCAGAGTGATTAAGATGCTGAAGAACCCTTTTCTGCGACGCAGATTAAGACTAGTCCCAGATTTGGCCTTTCACTTGGGCATAATCTGTTGATGACCAAAACTCCCTAGACTTGCCCTCCCCATCCCCACCCTGCACCCAGCCCATCAGTTAAAGCCACCCAAAACATCCACCTTCTCTTCTCTTTCTCACCTTCAGATCTCTGTGAACAATGTTCTTTGTGTGGCAGTAGTGGACAGCAGAGACAATCTGTCAACACAAGGAGACAGTCAAACCTCTGTGCCGAGCAGCAGCTGGACAGATGTGCGACGCAGGAATTGTAAGGAAAAAGCATTTCTACCTGTCGAAACTTGGCTCTGGCTTCAACCTCTTTCATTCTCCCATGCGACACGAGGTAGTCAAACACTTCACCTGTGAGAGAGCGCATCAGTCAGCCAGTCATCCCAGAGGCATCATCGCCAGTTATCAAATCATTGACACCACTTCTAGTGTTACTTTGATTGTACTTGAGAGGAAATTCATACTGTAAAAATATAAAATGCATACACTTAAAGGAATAGTTTAACAAAAGGTCAAATACATTTTCTTGCCATGAGTCTGATGAGAAGATTGAAACCGCTCTCATTTCTCATAATTATTAAGATTGGAAACATTAGACCAAACGCGACTAAAGTTTTCTAACAAAGACATCTAGAAACCTTCTAGAAAATATTTCATTTGATTTCCCGAGAACTTGTATGGTGTATGACACTCTGAGGGCATATTGCCTTTTATCTTCTTGCATACTTCAGGTAGCCATTATGACAAAGAAAAATCCATTTCTAAGCCCAAGATACAAAGTTTAATGAGTCCTTGAAAGACTGAAGTTGAATAAAAAGCCTCTCGAAGTCAGCTGGACTTCCTTACTGGAGACTTTAGCAACATGAATTGGTCTACATTATTCTTTTATCAGTTACAACAAAAGTCTTGAAGCGGACAGCCTCAATAGAAAAGAAATTCTGGACCAAAGAAGGAAAAAGAAACCTGTAATTGTTGACCCCGTATGACCTCTGTTCACAGCTGTAAACCCAAACATTTTGTCCATGAGCTTTACAGCAGTAAGCACAATTTCTACTTTTACATCAGTGTGTTCACAAGCTACTTAGACACCCTCAAAGCGTCTTGGTGGCAGCACACAGCCAGTAGATTCCTAAATACACAAACGTTTATCTTCGTCTCCACCACATTTTGTCTGTCAGGGTATTATGGCTGCAGAAAAATATTTTTCAAACAGAAAAATATCCTCTCTTCCTCTCTTAAACATATATAGGCAATAAATGAAATGTGAGTTTTGTGACACACTTATCCAAACATTTTTGGTTGAAGACCAGGTTAAGTTCCTTCAGTCTTTGTTGAAATCCTTGTTTTGCTCAGTTTTCTCTACTATTAACTGCAAAATGTAATAATAAGAAAAAAGGCCACATAAATCACAAAACAGGACTATGTTGAAAAAACTAAAATCCAATGATTCAGCTGGGGACAGCTGATTTAAAAATCCCTAGTAGGTGAAAATCTAAAGCCTCAGAAATGCATCTGATAATACAAAGTTTTTTAATTTCTTTGTTTTCTACCTAATGATTAATATAATAGTTTTACTGCATATATCATGCAGTGATTTTCAATGACAAACCGAGAACAAACACCAAAAGAACAGAGACGTGAACCCATCCACCGACAATGATCGACAGTATTTGCCCCTGTTTTCGTGCCCCTCAACGTGATCTGGATCAAACTTAGCAGCTGAAGTTGATCAGCTGAAAAGTGAATCCGTTTTAGGATCTTGCTAAAACTCGTGTGTTGCAAGTGAACAGGGTGGACAACACAGCAGCAGCTGCTAACTAGCAGTGCCTTTGAGCTGTCTGCAACAGATATAAAAGTGGAGATTTCTATTCAGTGCTGCAGCTATTTAACTTTTAGCTTAACATGATGTAACACAGCTGTTACTCAAACTTTCCACGTCCACTGATAGATGGACGTTAACTGCTAACAACTGTCCAGTGTTTAAAGTGAAGCCAAGCTAGTCTCAGCTCTGCTACGCAGTGAGTTTCTCACATTACAGATAAAAGAAATAATCCTGTTTTTTTTAAAAAAAATCCAAAACATGACAAAATATTTATGCTGTAATTGAACTGTGGAAAGAAAATCCACATTTTTGGGTGGAGAACGTGTCTACCACATCTGCTCCAGCTCCCACTCCTCATTCTTCCCGACTTTAACTGATTCAGACCACGTTAGAAACTGTGCATGTGACATTCTTCACGGCCAGGAAAAGTTAATGATCTGGTCTGAGCCAGAACACAGAAACATGCATTTGGTGACAAGACACAGGCAGGAATAGAAGCATTAAAAACAGAGAAAACGGAAGCAGTCAACTGGCATTATTCTTGAAGTGACTGGTCATTTCATTCCAGTCCGAACAACAGCTTTGTAACTGCACAGATCCTGCTCAGTTATGAGTGATATGGGTCCATGCACTGTTGCATCTGCAGGCAGAGCATCTTGGTTTTATAAACCAACGCACACACACACACACAAAAAAAAACCTCACCGATAAACTCATTAAATTAACAGAGAGAAAAGCCTGCTGATCTTTGTACAAAGACTGAAACTGAGAAACAACTACTGCTCCTCTGTTCCAGGATCCAACAAAGATCACTGGAGCAGGGTTTCTGGGTTGTTTTTTTTTTTTGGCTAAATTAAACCCAAATTCTGATTTCTTTTTCTTGTGTTTCCAAACCTTTGCATTTTAAAAATTCATGAAGATGACAGTCCAAATACCCACCTCCGCTGGCGTACTCCATGACCAGGTAAAGGGTTTTGTCCGTCTCAATCACCTCAAACAGCTGCACTGTAACCCAAATCAGAATCAGGTTCAAATATAACATTTTCTATGTCCATCCATCTG
>JAOWBL010000006.1:270451-282073 GCA_028564865.1 Zenarchopterus dispar | reverse complement strand
AGAAGTATAACTAAGGTTGGACAGGAAGTCCCTTCAAAATAAGAGGCAAGGAAGACAAACAGAACCAACTCATAACAATGTGATGTTTGACACAAGTAGAAAAAGAGAGAAACCATCAACAACTGCAGGTAATGGTCTTGGTTGTCCCAGTAGCTCTGGTAGTTTCAGTAGTTCTGGTAGTCATGTTGGTTTCAATAGTTCTGCTGGTCCAAGTGGCTCAGGTAGTTCTGGTGGTTCCAGTGGTCTGCTGTGGCATGTGCTAGATGTGTAGAACTAGAAGGGCAAGCTCTTTTGTTATAAGCATGTAATTTTCTTGCAATCTGATGACTGCCGACCCAGACTGACTGGACCAAGGGGTTTGTGTCTAATGGCAACACCACCTCTGGTGGTCCATGTGTTTTCTTTATTCCACTTATCTCTCTGTTTTTAGAGGTTGGAAGGAACCAGTTCCTTGCTGATGTGTTATCCCCAGATCTTCAGAAACATGTGGGTGATGTGACAGTTTGTCCAGATCTCTTCATAAAGTTTGCAGTCTTTGCTGATGTTCTCTAATGCACCTGGTTGCTATGGTAGTTTAAACACTCATGACAGAAATGGAGTGTAATGAACTGACTTTGCTGCTTTATTAGATGTTTATGTGGAGTTGCAGTGGCTGTCAAGAAATCTGGCCTCAAATGTTTGGACTAAAGAGAAGCCAGAACTTTGTCCCACTTTAATGAACTGTTGGAGAGAAGGATAAGGATAATCCATATATTGTCAGTACATATCTTAGGAAATGCACTGAAACTTGTCCTCTGCTTTTTAACCCATCACTAGTCAGACTAGGAGCAGTGGGCTGCTGAAGCGCCCGGGGAGCAGTTGGAGGTTAAGGGCCTTGCTCAGGGGCCCATAGTGGCTTGCCTTGGTTAACCCGGGGGATTGAACCTGGGTCCTCCACGCCCAAACCTGCCTCTGTAACCACTAGGCTACCACCCCAGAAAAGTGACAACCAATGTGTTCTGGTATCATCAACATTGGGATCTTTGCTGGGCGATTTTAGCTTAACCCTTTTTGGTGCAGGTAACCATATTTGGTGACTTCAGGCCTATGTACCCTAATTATTACATAAAGTTTGAAGTAAAAAAAACAAAAAACAAAAACAAAAAAACACATTAAAGATATTTTAGGTATTTTATAGATTGTGCTAAAAATAGTTAAAATAAACTGTTTGTGTATTAAGTTTTGTGTCAGTCTTGTTTTGCTGATTTTATTGTGAATTGTTTGAGTTTGTTATATTGGAGTGTTTTTTCAATATGACTTATGGGCACACTAGTGTTACTGTTTATTTGGTTTTGTTCAGATCTGCGAGAGATCCAGATCATTTGGTCAATCACACAAAATTTTATGGAAACAGCTGGTACTAGGAACTATTGACTTTAGTTCATGTTATGCAAGTTAACTATAATTGTTATATAGGAGTTAAATCATTCTCTTACGCCTCTACCCTTAGTGGTCCTGAGACTCTGAGAGTGTTGGTGGTCTTTATGGTGGACATTCAGAATGCCTATGCATATGAAATGGTCATTCATGGGTGGATCTTAAAGTCTGAGTGAGTAATTACTGAGTTTTTGTTTGTGATCCAGTTTGGAACATTGCTCCTCCATCTAAGAACTTCCATCCATCCATTATCATCCGCTTATCCCCTCACAGCAGTCTACAGTCTACATGTGTTTTGTGGACTTGGAGAAGGCTTTCGACCGTGTCCCCCACAGCAATTCCCAGAGGACACGGTCGAAAGCCATCTCCAAGTCCATAAAACACATGTAGACTGGTTGGGCAAACTCCCATGCCACCTCCAAAACCTTTCTGAGGGTGTAGATCTGGTCCACCATCTAAGAACTCAAATGATTATTCATGGTTGTTATGGTTACTACTCCTTTGTTAAAACTCCTGTTTGTTTCCATGAGCAGTGTGGATCACAAGGACTGCTACTAAACATTATGTAAGCTTCTGTATACAGCTGTAACTGTCAAAAACCTGCAGTAAAGTCATTCTAACTTAAACAGGTGATGAATGCAAGAAACCATGTTAATATGCAGTTTTTATCAGGTTTTCAAAGCTAGTATGATGTCTGGCTTTGACAATGAGACTCAGACCTTCAAAGGGGTCAGATGCAGAGAACAATCCTTGCAGCTTCTACAAGTACATAAAGACACAGTCTTAAACACACACTGTGGTCAGTCTGAGTGTGGCTGAGGCTCTTAATCCCCTGCTGTAATTGCATTCCTACATCTGAGAATCTCCATCCACCGCTGGAGCCACTCCAGCAGGGAAACTTGCATTTCAGCGTATCTAGAGGTTGATGCTTGACAACATGTCTCTTCATTCCTTAATGACATTGTCTTTCATCAAACAAGGCGGCAGTAATACCAACAGCAGAAGCGTAATTACCCAGAGTTGGTGATGTAGCTGTGCCTTTTAACATACCATAATTTCAAATGAGCAGCTGAATTAAGAAGCAGCTCAAGCCTCTGAAAACTAACTGAATAATAAGAAGTATGTTGTGAATTTTAATTCAAACAGCCTTCACAAATGTATGGGTGAAACTGTAAGACATTTTTTGACAGGAATTCATGTCTTAGCTTTAGTGGGTTTTTTTCTGTAAGTTTGGTACAAGAGAGAAATGTGACTTTGACTGGAATTAAATGATCATGCCAGTTTAACAGCGTTTGAAACTTTTACTGGTACAGAGACCAAAGCTGGATTTGATTCAGGTTTTTAACAAGGGTCTGGGACTGAAGTCCTGGTGTTAGTGGGATATAACAGATGCTCATGTCCAGTATGTTTGTCCCAGAACTCCTTTCTGAAATGATAAACTGGACTGATTTTGATCAGATTTTTTTCTCCTCTGATGTTCCAATGCTGCTTTGTTGCATTCTCTTTATGAAGTCTGGCTAAGCATCTTTTGTTGGGGGGTGGGTGGAGACTTCCAGATGATGTCCAGTGCAGGTCGTCCATCTCCTCTGTCAGACTGCCAGCCCTGAAATCGCTCAGACCACATGCGTATTCACAAGAGCTGGTGTCCCATCTGAGAAAAGCAAACTGCCCCTCCCTGTGCGTCTCATCCTCCGTCAATATTAAAATGGGCTAACAAAGAGAGTGAGAGTCCCCTCTGGTAATGACGCCCTTGAGAGTGCTGACTAATTAAAGGGCTGCCCTTCCAATGAACAGTAATCTCTCACAGCTTTGGATACACAAACACATGAGATCTCATAGTATGAACACAGTAAACTGGCTTTAGAAGAAGTAATGCTGATCATATGAAGGACAATGACTGTTGGAGTCCAAGCTCAGAAACATGATTACATCTGTAGCATTTAACAAAAGTTAGTATCCTTTCTTTTTAAACTATGTTTTTCTGTTTGAAAAAAAATCATCTGTTCAGAGTGAATCTTAGTTTTAGACCTCAGATGAAAAACAACATATATCAGTTTTAATAGTTCTGTTATTTACTTTATAAAAATGAAGCAAAAATGAAAACAAAAAATCCTGTGGGCATACCAAGTACACCATGATTCTAGCTTGTAGATCCAACTTCAGCAATAATAACTTGAAGTCTTGAGAAACTTGAGGTTTCTCCTATCTTTACTTGTCTTAAATGGTTTCTTGTTAGGTCCAGGATGGAATTTAAATTCTTCTTCTTACATGTGAAGTAAACGAAAGAAAACTCTGCAAGCTAAAGTGCTTCAGAAAAAGAACTTATACTGTCTCCAAGTGGTTGATGGTGTAATTATAGAGTGATCCAGCCAGTAACACAGGAGGATAAATGCCAGCAATGGCATAGGTAGCCTACATGCGTAGCTACTGCTAAATCAGGTTTCAGTCCTCTCTAATCAATAAAGTCCAACGCCATGGAGCTAGCCCCTTGTGGTCAGCAGAGGAACTGCAATTTTTCTTGGTTGCACATCAGCTCCAACCCACAAGTTGGAGTGTTTCCTCTTGAACAAACATCACCCTGTTCCTGAATTGTTGAGCTGTGTTTCTTATGTAAGCAACATGTCAACTGTCTTACAAAAAAAAAAGTTTTTGTTTTCTAAGATGGCGTTACATGATGTCACAACTTTTTCTTAAATTGGGAACTGAGGCCCCCAACAGCAAAAGAAAAACATCCCCAATTCTTCCAGGGTTAATTCATCAGATTGAGATGGTCTGGGGGCTCAGACTATATTTTACTCAGATAGGTAGTAAATGTTTCAGGCATGACAATGTGGAAACCCAAGAAACAAAAACATGCAAATAAGGTCACCAACTTCCTGCAGGTCAACTGGTCCTTTAATGCTCAGAACTGGGTCATTTAACCCCAGATCAAAGCATTTGTTGACTTCAGAGAAAAGTCTTAATAAAGCCATCTGAAACATGCACATTAAAAAAGACAGAAAACCTGCTCACAACACCTCCAGTAACTGTAAAGTAACTGTCTCTGATCTCCTAATGATGTCTCCATTAGAAACTGTCAATTACTCAGGCCTGCAGTTATTAGTCCTCTCCCACAGGCTATTCTGCAAATGGCTCCACAGTTAAAGTTGAAGAGCTGTTGGTATTTGTGATAGCTGAAGGCCAGTGGGTGTCTGAAAATCCCTCCCTTACCTGCTTGGTTTAAGGACTGGCAGAAGAGCATGGTTCCTTCTGAGAGGTTTTGTTAGGCTGGCTGTGGCTTTTCCTGAACAGCCCTGAGGGCCAGTGGAGGTGGGCTGCACATGAACACCAGATGGAAGTTGCAGAACAGGAGGACAAGGGAGGCAAACACATGGTGAGTGTTCAGTGAGTCGTTTGGCACTCACTGAATTTCCATTGTCAGACCTGCATAGGCAAACATTCAAGTACTAGAACTACAGCCATATACACTAGTTTGTACCTCCTCTGCTTCCACAGCATCTAATTAGGCTACAGCCAGGCACATCTAATTATCAGTTTTTAAATAAACTGCTCATCAGCAGGTGTGCAGACTTTATAAAGGCAGATTTTGCCAGTTTCCTGGTCTGAAGCATTCAGGTGTGGTAACACAATGTCTTCCTCTAAGTTCTCAAGGGCTGTTGTCCTGCATGTTCTAGATGTTTCCTTGCATCAACACAACTGATTCAAATTAATAATCGTCATCAACTTGTCATCAACATCTGTACAAGTCTGTTAATGACACAGTCATAGGTATAAGGTGTGTTGATGCAAGGAAACACCTATTTTTATTAACTAATTATTATTATAATCATTATTAATTACTAGTTACATAATTCCTTTTTTAAAAAGAACAATAACATTTTCAACAATAGAATATAGAAATTAAATTTTTATTGCTATATATTCATGAAGTAATTCGCAATCCAGTTTAGTAACATATATTTTTTATTTTCCAATTTATAACTGATGATGATAATACTTATTACCATTTCTGTCTGAGAACATGGACACACGACTAAGGTTCACAAAACTGCATCTGGAGAAATCAGCAGACTTTTGTAACATTATCCTCTGGACAGATGAGACCAAAGTGGAGATGTTTGCTCTTCATGTCCAGAACCATGTTTTGAGAAAACTAGCTACAGTATTTCAGCAGAAACACCTAAGACCCACTGTCAAGCATGGTGGTGACTGACACCTGTCAGTCATTGAGTGGTACATGAACTTCTCTGTAGACCAGAATCTTCCAGAGACACATGCATGGACATCTGACTGACAGATGAGGATTGACTGAAACTGCGTCACATGACAGGAAATGATCCTGAATAGAACAGCAGAACTTCTTGATTTTGGTTTCGTTTGCTATTTTCTGTTTGTATTCCAGTTTCTGGGACCAGACCAGTGACAACATAATTAATCCAAAGCAATTTATCCTTGAAGATCATAGGCAGCAGTGAAAATAAATGGATTGCCATTAAATTGAGAGGGAAACCCTGACAATGGATCTTCCTTGTTGTTCTGTTTGCTGATCATTTTATAAGCCCCTCTGGCCTCAATAAAACAGAATAAAAGAATATAAAACAACAATTTAGACTACCCCAGCTGTGAATACCCAACCCATCACACCACACGAGACCAGTCATGCCTGCAATAATTCAGATTGTGAACTCAGACACGCCCCCTCTCTTGCCATATCTTTGTTAAAGTCATCTGTCAGGCATATCATTTTCCTCTTTTCACCCCTCCCTCACTGGCAGATGGTTAAAATCCATAATTTAGTGTCAGAAAAGACAGAAAGATCAGGGACAGATCCCTCTACAATTTGACATTGTTTCCACCATGGCTTATTACTGGCCAGAAGTTAACCACCTCCTCCGCTGATGAAGCTCAGCTTTGCAGAGCCAGGGTCCAATATATAGATTAACAAACCAGGAGGAGGGTCCTGCACCTGGGGAGGCTACCTGTTATGGGGATGCATGGGGCCCAGCTGGCCTCTCTGCTCTGGTACTTAAAGAGCGGGCAATGATTGCTGCTGGAGTGTGGGGAGCTTGTTTTAGCAGCCAAGTCACACTTCAGCAAACATGAATGCAAAATGCATTGACTGTTTAAGTTGCTGAAAAGCCACTCTGAGAAGACTCTCATATAACCACAGAATGAGTTATTTAAAATTTAACATCATTTACTACCACTGTCAATTCCTTTTAACACATCTTCTTTTATTGATAAACTATAGTCTATCGTGGTGAGGAAAAGCATGTGAACCTCTTGGAATTAACTGACTTTTCAGTTTGTGATAAAATGTGATCTGATCTTCATTTCAGTCACAGTAAGGTGTTTATAACCTGAGGTGCCTTCTAAACATTGAAGCTGGGATGTTGTCATAAGTGCTGATTTGATACATCAGGTCTGACAGCAAGAAGATGCCAACACAACTTATCACAAATCAAGCATTCATAGTACTGAGGAGAAAAGTGACTTTCTCCTTGTAGTTACCAGCTAGTTGAAGCTCCTTTAGCACCAGTGACTTCAACAATATCTTTGGATCAGAGCTGCTCAACTTTCAGGAGAATTTTTTTCCAGAAATGCTTCATCTCAGACACATGGATGTCTGATCCTAACAGATCTCTGGAAATCATTTCACAAAATCTACAGTATGTGATGTTCAGGTCTGACTGATCCACTCCAGGAAGTGGATTGTCCTTTTAGTCCGTGGTAAAGTTACCTTCATGTTTTTGCATCTAGAGGGTCATCCCCCAACATCTACTATTCTTCAGCTGGTCAACAGACATTCTGATATTATCCTGGAGGAGATACAGCTGAACATGTAAATTCACTTTCCACGATTGCAAGTGATCCAGACCCTGACACAGCAAACATAAACAATGAGGCTCCCTTTACCATGCTTCACTTCTGAGATGATCTTTGAGGTTGTTATGCCATATCTTTTTTTTTTATCCATACACAATGCTGAGTTTTCCTCCTCAACCATTCAACTTTTTTTTATGATCCAGTTCATAATAGTGTTGTGGATGGCCAAACTTGTTTTGCGGCTTTATCAGTGGTGTTATTTTATGCTCATCATGTCCGCAAACTTCTGTATTTTAGACACGTAAACAGAGGTGTTTTTAGTTCCAGTGATGTCTTCAAGCCTTCAGTGGTTCCTGGTGGGTTCTTCTTGACCTCATTAAGGACTCTGTGTTGTGTCTTTGGAGTCATCTGGATGGCTGGCTGGATGTCCACTTGTAGGAGGAGTAGCTACAAAACTAAACTGTCTTCATTTCTAGACAGTTTAATTGTGGACTGATGGATGATTAACATTTTGGACTTTGTGTCCATGCAGTCATTGACTGGACCATGAGCTCTCTGTAGATGAGCCTTCCAGAAACAAATGTGAGGACATCTGTCTGACAACTGAAGTTTGACTGACACGGGGTCATGTGAAAGAAAATGATCCCAAACACAGTAGCAAATCTAAATTAGAATGATGAAAAGTAAAAGAATTAAAGTTTCCATAATTACCAAGTCCAGACCTGAGCCTGACTGAGATCTTTAATGTTTCGTTTATGCTTCAGTGTCTAACTGGTGGCATATTTATACCATGGTTGGGAACCCGATACTGTAATCTATGCCATATCCTGACATGCACCTGTCTCCAAATTACTCATCAATGTGGACCATAACAAAGTTACTGCTGCTGAATGTGGATCTACAAGCTATTGAATTATTGGGATACTTAGTATTGTCCACATAATTCTTATCCTTTATGCTTCTTTTCTCATTGAATAAATAATGGCACACTAAAAAAAGTTACATGTTATTGTCTGTCTGAGTATATTTATCCTTCACATAGCTCCACCACGATCAGGTAATTTTTTTTTTCATACTAAAAGGAGCGTTGTTTGAGTGCAACAGAGAAGCCTGAAGTTATCAGCCAAGGAGCCTTTACTTATCTTAACAGCAACACAAACTCCCTGAACATTTTTTTTAAAAAAATATTACACCTTGATGGAGCTCTTATTAAGAGCAGTCTAGGACATTGATTTTCCTCTGAAAGTTCAGCCTCTGAACTGAACTGTCTGCTGTGCACAGCACTGGGGGAAAACAATCAATTTTAAAACTTTTCTTTTCTCTTAAATTCTGAAGATGGCAAATAACTATTCTTTTTTCCTCAAATCAATATGACACAGAACCCTAACTCTCCTGCTTCAAGGAAACCTGTCTCCAGCTCTGATTGGAGTGAACTCTGGTGTTTCAGGGGTGTTCCCACACTGATTGTGAATCAACGTGTGTGTTGTGAGGTCTTACTAGCTGGATTTTTATCAGTCTTGTTACAGAACTCGGCAAAAATCAGTCTCAGAGAAGAACATAAAAAAACGGACTGTCTCAGGGCTGGAAAGGTTTGACCTCAGGGATCAGACAAGATCTAGTCTTCCCTAATGTACCACCATCAAATTAGGGAGGTGAGGCCTGATTATAATACTAATGCATATTTAAATAAGTGTTTTGCATTTATCTGCATTCATCTGAAAATAAAATAGTATGAAAACAAATGTAGAATAAAATATAGGTTTAGGCAGGTTTGGGAATTCATGAGATGTAAACTGAGCCTAAAGTGATGGGTTCATTTTCCTTAAACATCCATAAGCTTGTGGCTAATTGGGCTTTTGTTGTGCAATTACTCAGAGTTTGTTCTGGGTTTAGCTTCTCCAGCTAGTGCTTTGTTTGCATTTCTCCCCTCATGGCCCTGCATGTAACTTAGGCCTCTGGAGATCAGATCATCCTCAGACTGAACAATATTGGCTCTGTCATTCCCAGTTATTCAGCCTGCTCTCTGACTGCTGATGAGTAGAAGCAGATATAGATGTAGACAAAAAGATTCCTAGTCTCTTGGGAGGGTGAGGGGGTTAGATTGCTTGAGTTTAAGTCATTGTGACTGATAACCTCACAGCCTGTCCGAACACTTTGAAGTCAGCTTTGAAGTGGTGAGGCAGTTGTAGGGAATAAGGAAATGATGAGCTAGGTTTCCTGCAGAGCCTGTTTATGAGAGGAGTGACTGGACTCAGTACCCCTCAGAGAGACAGAAGCTATTGCATGGTTGGGTGGGGCCATAAGGGGGTCTCCTTATGGCCTGCCAGCTAAATGTGCAGGACAGAGACACCAATTATGGCACTTTGGACAGTAGTGTGCAGTCAGCTCTAATGATGGGCCCTATCAACTGCTTCCAGTCCAGGCCACCAGTACATCCAATTTAGTATAATCAATCAATCAATCAATCAATAAATGAATAAATGCCTGCAGCCTGGCTAGGTGCTGAATGCTGGGCGCTGGATCTGGCTGCCTGTCTACCTTCAATCCTCCACTTTCCAGCTGGCGGAGCAGAGTTGTCAACCTGGAGATGCATCCAGCTGTCAGTCTAAGCTCAGAGGTTCCCAAAGGTGTTAACTGATGGAGAAGGACCCAGAAAAGCTCACCATCAGACATGAACCCAGATGTTAGATCCCATAGCGTGTGTCATTGCAATACACTGCCGCCATTTCTGATGGAGTCTGACTGTTGTCACTGGCAGCCAAATGCATCTCGCTGCTCAGGACACTTCATGAGTTTACCACATCCTGGCTCACATTCCTGCAGAAGAATCACATCACAGCTGGACATTACACCAACAGGAGACAAAGCTCTACTCATGAGGAAATTCTCTGAAAGCAAAATCAGGCTTTACTTTGCACTGCTTGATCTAAAGTGGTGCCTTCTATGTATTCCTGAAGTTGAAAGTCCATCCATCCATCCATCCATCCATCTTCTTCCGCTTATCCGTGGTCGGGCCATGGGGGCAGTAGCCTATGCAGGGAGGCTCAGACTTTCTTCTCCCCAGCCACTTCATCCAGCTCATCTGGGGGGATCCCAAGGCATTCCCAGGCCAGCTGAGAGACATAGTCTTTCCAATGTGTCCTGGGTCCTCCCTGGGTTCTCCTCCCGGTGGGACATGCCTGGAAAACCTCACCAGGAGGGAAGATACAAAGTTATTTTCTGTTTAGCTTCAACATACTTTACTTGCAGACATATGAATGAATCATGTTAAAACATATATCCCAGGTCTTTACGGTGTTTGAATTGAAGGAGCTCCCTCCTGAATACCAGGAGGCATCCTTACCAGATGCCCGAACCACCTCATCTGGCTCCTCTCGATGCGGATGAGCAGTGGCTCTACTCTGAGCCCCTCCCGGATGACTGAGCTTCTCACCCTATCTCTAAGGGAGAGCCCGGACACCCTGCGAAGGAAACTCATTTCTGCCGCTTGTATCAGCGATCTTGTTCTTTCAGTCACTACCCACAGCTCGCGACCATAGGTGAGGGTAGGAATGTAGACTGACTGGTAAATTGAGAGCTTCGCCTTTTGGCTCAGCTCCTTCTTCACCACGACAGACTGATACATAGTCCGCATCACTGCAAACGCTGCACCAATCAATCTCCCGCTCCATCCTTCCCTCACTTGTGAACAATACCCCAGGGTATTTGAACTCCATTTGGGGTAGCACCTGATCCTCGACCCAAAAATGGCACTCCACCCTTTTCCAACTGAGTACCATGGTCTTGGATTTAGAGGTGCTGATTGACATTCGGCTGCAAACCACTCCAGTGAGTGTTGATGGCACTGGCCTGATGAAGCCAACAGAACTACATCATCTGCAAAAAGCAGAGACCTGATTCTGAGACCACCAAACCAGACAACCTCCGCCCCTTGGCTGTGTCTAGAAATTCTGTCCATAAAAGTAATGAACAGAATCAGTGACAAAGGGCAGCCCTGGTGGAGTCCAACCCCCACTGGAAACGAATCCAACTTACAACCGACAATGCGGACCAAACTTTGACACTGGGTGTAGCTCCTCCAGGTAGTTAAGCATGAAGCCCGAGATCATTTTAAAAAAACAGGGTTTATTTAGAGTCACCGACCGACCCGTGAGAACTGAAGAAAAGAAAATACATAAATATATACGAAAATACACAATCATAGTTAGTAAATTAAAGGAATTACACAAATACACTAATAAACACACCTCGTAGGCTACACACTACCACAGGGGGATGAATCTTATCCTTTCTTCTTTCTTCGTTTCTTGTTCACATTTAATGTTGTAACCCGTTAACTTATCTTTAACTTTACAGTGTGGAGACAACCGTGTTGTTTCT
>JAOWBL010000006.1:245959-261902 GCA_028564865.1 Zenarchopterus dispar | reverse complement strand
CACTGTTTTATCTTTACCCTACAGTGTGAAGCGCCTTGAGGTGACTTTTGTTGTGAATTGGCGCTATATAAATAAAACTGAATTGAATTGAACTGAATAGATATTTAAATAAATTATTGAATAGGCCCATAATTGGCTACTATGTTTTGTTGGGCTATGTCCATCTGAGGTCAGAGGAAAGCTGACCATGAATACGAAAATGTTCAAGGCCTAACCATGTATATACCATTTAACTGCAACCTTGTATTTTTACCCTTTAATCCTGAGTACTGATAGGTCAGAATAATGTACAGATATGAAAGAAAATCCCCGTCTTCCTTTTCATAAGTGTTTGCATTTAAATCAACATTGCCCATAGCGCTATCTAGCAAGACATGCTCACAATGATAATGACGTGGCAAGTTATGATCATCATGAAGTAAGATATAACCCTCTGAATTGAGGAAATGCTGTTGTAACACAGTTATTGAGCCTTTATTTTGAGATGGCAGAGTTTTGTTACACGTTCAGGTTGGTTAGTGGTTTGTCGCTTTGCTGGAGACATCCACTGTATTGTGCTAGAAACTGCAAATAACTTTAAGATCCACGCCTTTACCGAGGTCATCTCAGAGGAGCTAAACCTCACCAGTCTGCACTGTGACGGGCAGCTGACATGTTTCAGTCTTGGCGTCCTGGTCCAGCCTGAAATGTTGACCAATGTCTTTAGTAATCATGCAGGCGAATGGTCCTCACAGCCGGAGGGACCATCAAGCCCCTTCCTGTTGAAGTGTTCAGGAGAATTGGTTTTCCGTCATGTCATACATTCACATGTATCAGTGCTGCACCTTTTAGATATTAGCGTGAAACTAACATGAATCTGCTGTCTTTTTCTTACTCTATCCAAAAATTTAACCTGACATTATTCTCATAAGTGAAAAATGCATCTTCTGCGTCTGTTTCCTGATCTTTTTGCACTTCTTATCTACTTTAAGCATTTATCTGCTGATTTGAGCGAAGCGGTGAAAACGTCTTTACCTTTTTTTGTGAACTTGAAGTCCTTGCACGATATGTTCTGTTTTGTGTCTGTTTTTTCAGGTTTATTTTAATCATTAACCCCTGACTTTAAGTTCTTGTGGGAATCACTTTTCCAGACAAAACAAGCCTCAGCCCTCAGAAGTGACCTGAAACAAGAGCCCCTCTCAGCCACCGCAGAACTTCTTCACAACTTAATAATATACAGAGTACTGCACGGAAAACAAACAGAAAAGAGTGGAAGCCTGAAAAGCGCATGACAGTGTGAACAAAGACAGGGCACGGCTTACTTCCGAAAACAAACAGCGAATGCAGCCTGATGGATTTTCCATTGCAGAGCAGTGTTAATGAGAGGAAGCAGGGGAGTGCTTCCCAGGGATTGCATTGTGATACGGTGCAGCGTTCCACCTTCAGCAGCTTGATCGAGGGAAACCTCCAAGAGCTTGGCCCTCATTCCAACCTGTCCTTCTCAGCCAGGGATGGTAAATCCCCACATGGGAGACTTGGAAAACTGCCGTTTGAAAGGATGTCTGATAATTCTTTCAGATATGCTTATGACTCAGAAGCCACACTTCCATTCGTAACATTCTGCTGATGCCAACTTTACTTACTGTTCTTCCTGTTCTGTCCCACAAATTCTTGGAACACATTAAAAATAAAAACAAGGGTAGAGAGCAGTCAGAGGTCAAAGAGATATGAGATCTGTTGTTCATTATAAATAAAAGCACATCATTACCCAGAAGAGCTGTGTCTTTGTCCTCTGGCCACCATGAATACAGATAAATTTGGTTCACATGTGAACATTATTGTCATCATGACACTGAACAGTGCCTCAGTACTGATGCACCTTTGTCATTTAATGATCAGGTATGTCAACAAATGACCGAGAGTAACTTTACCAACAGCCTAATAATAAACCTCCTGGCTGAAAAGTAGCCGGTCAGTCACTGAAGTTGAAGACGCCTGGTCCAGAGAGCTCCCTGTACACAATGAACCCTGCTGAAGCAGGACAACTTTGTTTTGAAAAGCCCACGAGCAGCTCAGACATGAAAAGCTCTGCGGCTGCAGGCGAAGGGAAGTTTCCTCCTAGTGCATAACGTAAACTTGGCTCCAATAAAAGCATCCGTTGGCACCTCGGTGGACAACAGGAAAATTTTGTTTATCGAAGACCATCCCGTTGTTGGCCTCGGGGTCTGTGACCCTTCATGTTGTGCAGTCGTGGTATAGTCATTGTGGCAGAGCCTCAACTTCAAGATCCGTTAACTGAACAAAGCTGCTGTTTTCTTAAGATAAATAACAAAGACTTAAAGTATGAGCTTATGTATACAGGCTGCCTAGATTGTATGACAGTCTGTGTAAGTCCCTCCTGTTATTTATAGTTTACAGACCAAGTTTCTTACCCTCCCAACTTCAGGAGTCACTGCTCATAAGTGTCAAAGCTGGAATAATAATATACAGACATTATAATTTTCCTGAAAAATGCATGAAGTTTGTTGCCTTTAACACAAAGCCTTTAACACAATGCCTTTAACACAAAGCCTTTAAAGCCAGCATGACAGAAAACCTGAATCTGTTTGCTCTATTTTATTATATTTCCAGCAAAGAATCCTATTCATTCACAGTGAGACATTAACACGTTTTTATATCCTCTTTTGCAGCATTGTACAGAGTTAGGATACTCCCAAGAATAAGGTGAGTAATAGTTTTTATTTATCAGCAAACTGTAGTTAGTGCAGAAAACAGAAAAGAAATTACCTTTAAAGCAGCGCCAGATCTTTTTTTTTTTTTTTAATTAATAGTATTACAGGTCCAAGCACATTGAACAGCTACAGTTTCTCTGTACATTTTGGCAGCATCATTTTTGAGACGAATGCTCTGTGGGAGCCAGCCCATTTGTTGTATTGTAACAGTTCTCTGTCTTAATTTTTTTGCTCAACAGTTTATGGTGCACTGCGAGTTTTGGTCTGATGATGTCACAAACAGCATTGTGGGCAACTGTCTTTGACTTTTGCATAGTTCTATACATACGTGATATATACCAGAGAAAAGGGATATACTGTATGATAAGGTAAATATACATTATAGATAATCTTTTAGCACATATTTTTGTAATGTTGTGGAGGGATAAAATTATTTTAAAAAAATAAAGAAGCTGAAGACATTTTAAAAATACTTTAGAACACGTGATAATTCTCTGGGTGGAGTTTGCGTGGGTTTTCTCCGTGTTTGCGTGGGTTTTCTCCGGGTACTCCGGTTTCCTCCCACAGTCCAGAGACATGTATGGGAGGTTGATTGATGATTCTAAATTGCCTATAAGTGTGAGTGTGCATGGTTGTTCATCTATGTTTTGCCCTGTGATAGACTGGCGACCTGTCCAGGGTCTAAACCGGCCTATTCCCTGTCATGAGCTGGGATTGGCTCCAGCAGACCCCCGTGACCCTGTACAGGAAACAGCGGGTATAGAAAATGGATAGATGAATGGATAATTCTCTGTATGTTTAAATCAAAATTCTCTTTCATGTTTCCAAAAAGTAATGTCTCTGTGATGATGGTAAAATGTCAGAAAGCATGTACAGTACAAACAGTACCTGAGGTCAAGGATCTTTTAGTGGCTGGAAACAACATTTAATAGTGGTATCAGTTTCTGGTCAAGGTGCACGTACATTTCATCATATCCACGCCTGTAACTGCTCTGCTACCACAAACACACACATCTACTCCTCCCTGTGAAGTTTATTTGTGTCTTCTATATTTTCAGCAGGTTGAGGGAAGGTGTTTCTGGCGCTTGTCCTGTGGTGTCGCCTTGGCCGGTGCTCTGAGAACCAGTTTGTGATGGTCATGGCAAAACGTAGGAACCCCAAGCTGATGCAGTGCACCTCTGAGGTGATGGGGATGTCAGAGAAGAAGGCGTGGTCTCGGCACATGAGGACACTGCTGCATTCAAAGTCTTTGACAACGTTGAGGATCTCCTGCCGCTCGGCCTGCCGCATCATCCCTCGCACGTTCAGCAAGGTGGAGACATGCTTCTTCCTGTGGGACGGAAGGACAGGAGGAGGAAGGGGCGTTAGAGCCGTTTTGATGGAAATGAAGTCTGTGTGGCGTCGTCAGAGCCTATCATGACAGAACAACAGTCAAATGTTTCTGAGTCATAGCACCTGTTTCTGGGAAGGAGTGGGGAATTTAGGATGACTGAGCAGATAAGTGAGACGATGACTGAGAAGGTGAGTTTCATGCTAAAAGTAGATTGCCATCCACAGTTAAATGTCAGACTGCAAACAGACTTTAAAAAAGAAGCTTGTACATTTAAGTACCACTGAGACTAAATGTTTTTCCTATATTTATAAGTGAGGATCTTGAAGTTTTCACATTTCAGTTTATGAAGAGTCTTTAAGCGCATGCTATGTTGAATTTCACACATTTTTATTTATATATTATTATTATTGTCTTAAACCACATTAAAATGCTCGAGTTAATAGTTATTACTTTGATAAATATTAACTACTGTGGAGGAATGCAGATTTAAGCATCCTTAGATGTTGCTGCAGTAAAATGAAAAAGAAAGGGCCCGCAGGCTTTGATCTTCTGAACTGCCGGCAGGGATACCACCCAGTAAACAAAGGGTGGGGGAGTTAAGCAGAGCGTTAACATATGTTCATGTCTGCAGTGATATGTTCCTCTGCTCTTCAACGCCTCCCCCTTTTTAAACTCAAATGTGGCACCAGTCTGTCTCCTGCAGGGTGGCAGGAACAGGAAGTACTCGGCGGCAGCTTCCTGTCTGCTCCTTGGAGAGTTGTGCGTCATACGCAGTTATAGGTTGCCAACTGTCACCTGAGTCTTCATCTGTGCACAAACAAGCTGGGACTCCCCCCAGAGGCCTTTGCCTCATCCATTCTCTAAACAGACTATGCTCCAAAAATAGCTATTGTAGCTATTATATTGTTTCCACACCCTTTTTCCTTGTTTAGATCTATTACGGAAAAAAAATAAATAAAAACAACAAAACTAAAAAACTAGTTTTCTTTCATGGGCTCAGTGCCAACAACAACCCAGTTAATGTGTTGCAGTAAGCATAAAAGAAAATAGGACCTTTGGGGAAGCAGTGCAAAGAATATCTGTTTTCATAGATGCTTCCTCCTTTCAAAATGAATATTTCACCACTGTTTCAAAACAAAAAGTCTCACCTTATATCTGGGAACTCTTTGACCAGGACAGCCACTTCCATCTGGATGGAGGGAGTGTCCTCCAGGAGGACTATGTCAGCTATGTGGCAAAGGATGCTGTCCAACCAGGAGGAGCTTGATTCCTGACACAACGAGAGATGCAGAGAATCAGAGCTTTGCAACAACAGATGCAGATTAGCTCGAGAAAAAAAAAGAGAAAAGGCTGAAATGATTATTCAAAGGATACTTGTTTTTTTTCTTTGAAGTGGGATACTGTCTTACCTGAAGTAGTTACCAGGCCATAAAACTAAAAGTTAGTAATGCTTCATCTAAAAAGCATATTTAAAATAAAGAAAAATAATTAACGCAAATGCACTTAACAAATGGGCTCCATGCTCAGTTAAACTAACTTAAATCTACAGATGGATAGGCAGGCAGGCAGGCAGGCACTTAGAATGGGAGCCATAGAGAAGTAAATTTTCACCATCTGAAACTAGTCTCATAAATTTCGTTTGCCTAGAAATCTAGACATACCGCTAGTAAATTTACATTTACTGTTCAGGTATTTCTAGCTTTCATCCATTGGAGTATACACAAAAGTCCCGGGGCGCCAGTCAACTCAGCCTATCCTTGTAGAGAGGGTCTGTGGGTGGGTTTAACACAATGACGACAGAGCAGCTACATAATCTGGATGTGAACGGAGTAGATGCTGCAGCTGCGGATTAACAGCTGTTGGCTTTGACAGTTAAAGATTTAGACGTGTTCTTTAAAAGTTGAACAAAACGTGACACTCAAGTCATTTCTTTGTAAGGTAGATGCATTTGCTGTTTTGCTGACAAGTTTCATTTACTCTTCCGTCTCTTGTCAGTCACTCTGACCACGTCACCTTGTTCCTTGCTCTGACTGGTTGTGTGGCTCACCAACTGTCTGCAAAGACAGTTTGATAATCAACTGTTGCTGTCGCCGCTTGGACGGGAAGGAAGTGTGGATCGTTTTCACATCTTCCTCTTTCTAGATGTCAGTCTGATTTATCAGACTAAATTGTCAGAATACTTCAAGTAAATCTGTATTGATGTATTTTTTCACTGTCCCAGTTTTGCAGAAGGCAGTTATTTACTTTGTTAGTAAGCTTGCAAGACGGGTTGCAATGTGGAGAAAAAGAAACAAGGTGTAGATATATCTAATGCGGTGTTAATGTGAATCATTATGGCGTGTTTGAGGTTTGAGTAGTCTTAGATGGTGAAAGTTTTCCCCTGTGTGGCTGTTAACCGAGCTCTCCATCATTTAGGTTTGTTCAACTCCAGATGAAGTCCATTTGTTAACTGTTGGCATTTCGGTAAAACTCTCTTACTTTAGTTGGAATGTTTGTTTTTAGATGAAACATGACAAACCAGAGAGAGCACCTTTGGGCCAAAGGCCAAACACTTGACTCATTTGTGAATAACAGCACTCCACCTCCGCTTTCCTCGTTTTTGTTTTTCCCTCACATTCTCAGGAAATGAAAGCTAAATTATTTGCCATGGCATTCACTAAAAATAACAACATCTTTTTTAGACAGCCATTAAAATCTCATCCTCCCTATGCCCTGAAGTTCCCAGTTTCCACAGACACTTCAGCCCGCTCCTCAGCGAGAGAGGCCATCAAGGCCATCCCAGAGCCACATCAAAGTCATCCAGCTGACAGGAACAGGAAGTTCCTTCCAAACACAGCAGCTTCCTGTTGTCAGCCAAGGTGACGGACACTTGTTTGAACTTGCACACAGAAAGGGGGCAAATGCCATGCCGTCAGGCCGAGTTGTTTTACACTCTCTTCCCCCTTTCGGCAAGTGCTAACGTAAGCCCGGTTCATCTATCTCCATGTGAGTGATGGCAGCTATTTTTCAGCGCTCGCTCCTGTATCAACACTGTCTGAGTTATTCTTGACCTGGGAAGTTCAAGGGTCAGACTCCATTCACAGACAACAGACTCTGCATTTCCCCTGCCAGCTCTGCGCCGCGTTTTTAAGAATCAGCAGTTTGGAATTATTTAATGTTTATGCTTTCCAAAAAAGCAGTTTGTTCGGAATATTTTCAGCCATCTTTTCTGACAGCTCTTTTTCACGCTGAGTTTGGGTTCAAATGTATTAGTGTTTTAGTGTCTGCAGAGCAGACTCACCAGATCTTTAAAGAGTCCTTTAAGCTGCTTGGCCTCGTCTTGCAGGCGGAAAGCCATCCTCTTCCTCATCTTGGAAGATGTGCAAATGAGCCGTCCTCGCATGATGGCTCGAACATACTCCACCAGCACCCTCCTGTGCACCTCCCCCACCAGCGTCTGCCAGACACAACAGTCAAAGCTGATCGGCCATAAAACCTTCAAACAATTCTCGCTGGGTATTTGAAAACATATTCATCATACCTGATATGGAGGAGAATCCATCCTTTTAAACTTTTTGAAGTGTTGTTTAATGCTGGCTTCAATGGCCTCAAAGGCCTCCGTGTTGTTCAGCCATTTTCTCTTTATCAATTTGTCAAAGAAAGGCTGTAGAAACAAAAGATCTGGATCAGAATAATGATTGCAGTGGAGTAGAGGGCTTACATGACTTTACTTCACTGACACACAAACAATATAGCACCCACTACATACGTCTGACAAATGTATGTATTTGATTATTTTCTTGTCTGAAAACACAGACACATAAAACATTGGTGAGGAAATTATGCAAAGGTGTTCCAGCTAACTCCATCTCATACTAAGTAACCCACATGTTTCTGTATGTTTTTAGGTGATGGACTTTCTTAACCTAGAAGGGAATTTAGAGAGAAAAACAGCAGAACTGAGATGAAACTTGCTTACTGACCCGGATGTGCTCAAAAAGTCTGTCAGTCAACACCCTGACTGAGTGACTGATGATCCTGTCCAAGGAGGAGTCGGCTCTCTGCGCTGACTCCTCACTGCCCTGAGGGTCGCACTGCCTGCAACGCTCCACAAAGGACCTGAAGGTTGCACAAGAAATGTCACTGCCAGTTCATCTACTGCAAACCTTTTCACAAAAGTTCAAATAAATAATGTTGCCATTGTCCGTCTTCAACCTTAGTGGAGGGCAGCAGTTGGCCAGAGCTATGGTCCTGGAAACATATCCATCCCCTCGGTCTCCAAATTCTGCCTGCGTGTCATGAAAGATCTCCACCTTCCTCTGGAAACTGGGAACATGGAGGTTTATGAGAATCTTCTGAATGAAAGTTCAATCTGTAAACTCAAGTTTCCAGCAACAGAGATCCAACTTCAAACAAATAATGTGTTCAGATTTTGATGAAATGACACTACTTTATCTCATCATCAACATGACATGATCTAGCGGTCCATGCAGTCAAAAGGGTTCCACACAACAAGCGAGGGAAAAAAGGACATTATTCTGCTGGTTTTAGATATAGAGATACATACATATACATTTATGATATACATAAAATATCTGAAATATTTTAAGTTATAATATTGCAGATATGTTATCTTTTCTTATTTGCTGTAAAAAGTAATTTCCTCGGTTAAACCAGACTAATGTAGAAAAGCTTGTTGAACTGTCAATGTGTTGCAAAATCTGTTCCTGGGTCAGTTTTTGGAAGATTATGCTAGAATCTTCAGAAAAGATGTCAAAAATGTCATATTAAGAAAATCAAAAACACATAAATGGTGACCGTAGGAAGGGGTGGAGGATTTTAATATAATCAGTAAAACACTAAAATAATGTAATGTGGTATAAAATAATACTAACATTATGACAGACGTTTAACTCCAGTCCAGACTTTTTTCAGAATCATTAAATGAATAATAAAGGATACTTATAATATCATAGGATACATTTTGTAACCTGCGAGGTTTAACTTTTTATGGTTTTAAGGGTTTTACTGTCATATTCTGTGAAGACAGTCTGGTTTTGACCATTCCCTTCATTCATTTTATTCTGGACAATAATTTAAACAAGCAACAGCAACAACTCTGCCCTTAATAGAATACTGTCCCTTTCCTAAGAGTTGATCTTACCCTAAACTTCACTTCCATATTGGTTGTATTCCTCATGCACATTTACTCACTTGTAGAGAAAGTCGGCCAGTCCAATGAGACTACAGCGAGCTACTCTTGCTCCGAGAAACTGGCTCACAGATGTGGATCGGTCCAGGTCAACCTTCAGTCTCTGGAATGATTAAATATGGATGATAACTAAGCTGTATTTATCAATAAAATGTCAAGTAAAATTAAACATACAGCTTCAGGAGGTTGTAATATTGTACCTGGATCACCGAGCGGGCTAGAGGGGATTGATACTCCTCTATGTGCAGAGTTTGGGCCCATCTCCTCTCCTCTTCATCCAGAACCTGAATCAGCTCTGTTGTTACCTTACCCTGAAAGCAGAGTTTGAGATGAAAATACACCTGCTACCCAGCTGTCGAAGCTAAAGATGTGCTGAAGCTTCTTCTCTCACCCTGACTATACTGATGCAGTCTTGTTCCAGTCTGTCCACGGTCTCTTGAGGCAGAATAGCACCCAGAGTAGTGTAGTTGATGGATGTGGTGGTGCCAATGCTTCCTAGGACATCCCTATGGGGAAAACAAATAATAAATATGAAGTAATAATATAAGATGAATGTATAATGAGAGTAAATAATCTGTCATCACCAACCTGTTGTAGATGTTGTAGAACCAGTCCAGCAGTGAGTAGACATCTGTGATCTGCAATGGTCCACTGGTAATGGTCCGGAGACGTTTTGCCACAGCTCGATGGTAACTTTCCACATAGACCTGGAAGGCTGTAAATTCCTCCGGGTAAATGGACACAGCATTCCTCTTGGCTGCATCCAGATCATCTACCATCCGGCTCCTCAGCCGCTCCAGATATGAAGCTAGCTGGCCTGCCTGAGTGTCCACCTGATGCGGCAGGCTCCAGTCCGCGGCCTCCTCAACCGCTTGCCTCCACTTCACCTTCAGTCGTCTGGGACGCTGGCTGGGCTGGATGTGGGGGTTCTCTCGTTCAGGCTTGGTCATCTCTCTCAGAGCCCACGCAGCATCAGCAGTCTCCTCTTGTTGGATCACGAGCACCACCAGACCAAGATTGGGACCAGCACTGGGCTGGCGGAGGGACTCTCGTACTACATCCCACATCTCCTTCTGCAAGGCTTCATACAAGAGCTCCACATCTTTAGCCTTCCTCCTGCTTGAGTCCAGTGTTGCATTGGAGCTAAGGGACTCATCCAGCGATGAGGATGGTAAAGGAACTGAGCTAGGTGGGGTGCTGGGACACGAAGTACAAGTGAGGCTGCTGGTTGTGCTTGGCAGCAGAGACAGAAGTTCACTCTCTCGCTCCAGCTCCTGAATGTGTGTGTCGGCCAGGAGAAGATCCCTGTGGTTGACCAACTGTAGGATCTCCAGAACTGAGCAAGAGGAGAAATAGAGGACAGTTGTAGGCCATCAGGTTAGTAACAGAAAACAGATGGAGCAAAAGTTGTTTGTTGGGATAGAGATAGAGAAGCTGTGCAAGTGTTTCTTGCTCATTTGGTCCATTTTGTGTTTTTAGTGAGGTTCCCTGTGGAATATGTTAACGGTCATTTGGTTGAACCATTAGAGGAACCTGAGGTAGGAGGAAATGTGGTCATTTCCTAAGTTCTCAATCTGCCGATAAATGACTAAAGTGACGTAGAAATTTGGAGCTCTCTAAATCCCAGACCTGTCCTGAACTGAGATGAAGTTGAGTTAGTTTAATTCTCTAAACGGAGGAAAATTCATTGCAGCAATGCCATCGGCCACAAGATGGGTGACGCGAACAGAACAGGGTTCTTGATTATCACCTGAGAGAGGCTCTCTTGTTTTGACAGCTGGCTCCTCCTCCGACATTTCTTCCTCAGCCTCTTGGGAAGCCTTGTCTGACATGGACTCTCTCTTCAGCTTACCCAGACTGACAATCCTGAGGAAGGAGGATCGCCTGGATCCCTCTGCCTCACTGTCTGTGCTCAGATCTCCACAGGGTAGGCTTTCTCTGCGCTCCTCCTTACGCCGACCTGTGAAGCTGCAGAGCAACCAGCAGCAACAGTAAACATTAATGACAGCCTCATTGTATTAGAATATAAACAATTAGACCGTGTGGGGTTGGGGTTGTACAAAAGGCTACCTAAAGCTAATGATGGAATGTAAAATATTCACACATCTGTTAAACTGTGCTGCTGCAGATAATGGCCACCTCAGTTAAAAATAGTCACATTCACTGAGCATACAGTAGCACGTTACAATACAACATGCTGGTAAAAACAAAAGCATTTCCGTAGGTCAACAACTTGCCATAATATATTATATAAGCCCTCAGGAACTATTATTTTTCACTCTCATCTGCAAATCTAGGAAATCGAAGAGCTTAATTCCTTATTGCAATGTTTTCCATCCATTTTATTTGAACTTTTATGGATGGACTGATGCATGTACAGCTTGATGGGTGAAGCAGAGCCTTTAAGAAAGACAGTATTGTTCATTAAAATGTAAGGGCTCTTTCATTTCTTCTCATTTCAGTCTTAAAAGTGAATCTGGTTCTTGTGACTTATTTAGTGTACCCTGCAGAGTGACTCTAGTTTTGCTGTTGACATAATGGCAAACATGCAGCATTTTCGCATTTCTGAGAATGTTAAATCACACAAGATAAACTGCTCATCCCCATCCCTCCTCACCGAAGCAGGGTCATAATCCCCTCAGAACCTCTTCGCAGTCCTTTTCTTTTCTCCTTCTCTGCAGGCAGTGTATTTGAGTCTCCACAGTGGTGGTGGGGTGAGTTGTTCCCCCACACATTTCGACCAGATATGCGGAGCCCCTTCCCCAGTTTTCCAAGTGTTTTGAGGGGTGACACTCCGCAGATCCGCTCCAAAGTCCCCTTGAGTGGCTTCCCTTTAGGATTTCCTGCTCCGTGCCTCTCTGCGTTCACCTCGTTTTCCTCCTCTTCTCCATCACGGGAGGACTTAAGATGGAAGTTCCCCCTGACCTCCCCCATGATGAGGCCCATGTCCCCACCATTCCTTTCATCTTCCCTCAGATCCACATCCTCAAACGGGTTTAGGTTCTTGCTGAGATCCTTCAGGTCATTGAGGTCGTTTAAGTCCCTCAGGTCCAAGTCCAGCCGGGGCAAGATCAGTTCACCGTTAACTCTGGGGAACTCGTGACAGCTTTTAGATCTTCCTGGAAGCTTTTTCAGAATGGGCATGATTGCAACTGAGACTTTAACAAACTGTGAAATATAAAAAAATAATAATTAGATGGGCACAAAGTGTTGTAATAAACATTCCTGCTTAAGATCAAAGAGATTAAATCCATTTTTAAATGCTGGTCTCTTTGTTAGAGGGTTTATATGTAATAGATACCAAAAACCTATCCTATTCAATGTTCTTCACCAGCTAGATGGGACATCCTTCCATCCACTTTTTTTTTTTTTACATTTCTTCTTCATCCTGTTCAGTGTCAAGAGAAGTAACCCACACCATGGACAATAGAGCACACACTCACACACACCTACAGCCATTTTAGGATTCGCCAATTAACTTAACATGCTTTTCTTTGGACTGTGAGAGGAAGCTGGGGAACCCACAGGATACCCACTCAAGCACCAGGAAAGCATTCAAATTTTATGTAGACAGGCCAGAGCTGAAGATCAAACCAGGAACCTTCTTGCTGTGTGGGAACAGTGCTGAAAACAGCACTATTGTGCAGCTCCTAAACACTCTTGAATATCACAAAAATACCCGAGTATTTCTCGGCACCAAAAGAGCGAACTGAATTCAGTTTCTTCCTTCAAAGGTACTTCCAGAGTAAGATGTGTAAGGCCAAATCCAAAATCTGTGTGCCAACTGTCACTCAGAAACGGTCTGAGCATGAAAATCAAGCGGACCTCTGAGTGTGAAGCTGTGTGTCGTCTTATTACCCCTCATCCACGGATCGGCGGGTAAGTTCTATTCAGGGAAACATGGGAGCATTGAAAAAAAAAAGATTTATACTTGAAGCACTAAAGAAGTGGATTGAGGTTACCAGGGAAGGGATCAGCTCATGTGGACACCTCAGGTTTGTTGAGCAGAAATAACTAAAAGGCCTGCAGCCTCGATCAGAGGACATCTTAATATTTTAGTTCCGCCAGGTTTCTCGCTGCTTAAGCTTGATATACTATCATAATCTAAAAATCAAAAGACTGCAGATTTGAAAAAGTTAATTATAAGTACTAACAGATATTACCAAAGTCAAAAACAGAGACAACTGATATACTACCCACCATATCTCTGATATTAAATTTTAGTTGCTCACTTCGTTTTTATAGGATACAATCCTCTATCTGTGTTGTCAGTATGAACAAACACCTACAACAACACGGTCGCCTGCGGCTGTCACCCAAGCAGCTTCTTTCAGCATAGACTAAATCAGTGTTTCCCAAGCCTGGTCCTTGGGCCACACTGTCCTGCAGGTTTCAGATGTTTCCCTGATACAAGTCTCCGTGTCATTAACAGACATGTTCACGCCTGAATGACAACCAGTTAATGACCATTAATGAGAATTAGATGCGTTGGAGCAGCAAAACATCTAAAACCTGCAGGACTGTGTGTCCCGAGGACCGGAGTTGGGAAACTCTGGACTAAATGGTAAATGTTTACTTGAGAAGGACACAAAAAACATCCTCATATGTTTTTGAGATACTGAGTAGTTACTCAGTGTTTTCAAAGCTGTTTGTTGTTTCACATCTTTTAAAGTATATAGTTTTTCTTTTTTTTGTTTATTTGTGGCAGCTATGGGACTGAAATCTCAAAAAAGAGACACCATAAGATTAAGAAAAGAATAATTCTAGAAGCATTCAAGAAATATTCGATTAGAATTAGGAGACGGTTTTACACACTCTCCATAAGTCATCTTTTGCTCCTTTTTCTCCCATTGTGATTTTGTTTTTCAAACAGTTTTCTTCTCTATTAGATATTGCACAAAGGCAGAAAACATAATTAACATTTGCAAAATGTGAGAAGGCTGTAATAATTTAAGGATGAGTATATTTATTGTAGAGATCAGCAATCCTAATGTCAGAGAAAGAAACTCAGTCAACGAGTATGGTGATTAATTTTTTTTGTATGTCTCTAGGAAGGAAATTGATTTTTTATTTCTATTTTTAAATTACAGAATGTATAATAAATGGAAGAACAAAGCGGTTTCCTGATTAGTTATTTCAGATCTTTCCAAATAAACACAACAGATGGCTGCGGAGGTATTGCAAATAACAGTTCAAACATGTGTAAAACATACAAGTACAAAACTTCAACAGCAAACCAGTGCTCTGACATTTGTCATCAGTTTATAAACCAGCCTAAAAGAACAAAGTAGTTGTGCCAGCTGACCCAAAAGGAAAATGAAAGCATCATTAGTGCAGAGAATGAGACGTACCTGTCAGCAGTGCTGTGCTTCAGTACAATGTCATCCTGCAGAGTGATGGCTGTGAGAGCTGCCAGGCTGTGGAGTGTGTGCATGTGTGAGCATGTGAGGGAGAGAGAGAGAGAGAGAGAGAGAGACTGACGAGTGTGAGAGTGTGTCTGAACGTACTGGGTGACTCAAGAGAGCAATGTGGCTGCCTGCGGTTTCCTGATGCTCTCTATTGTGGTGGAAGGTGATATGTTTTCCTGAGGAAAGGCCCGTCCCGTCCCCCCACCCTCCATCATCCCCTTCACCACTGACGCTAGGCTTAACCATAACCTGTCTTGCATCCCCCACTAACACAGGGACACACACACCCGCACCCGAGGGACCCTTTTAATTAGACTTATTGCATCAGAGAGAACAGAACATTCTCCTGCATTTTTATCAGCCCGACACCCCGTCTCTGCATTTGTTAGTGACTTTTGCAAAAAATGAAAAAATGAACTATGAGGATGAGGATTCAGTGTCATATCCTTGAGTAGAAATTCCATTCTTACACAATCAGCAGTTCATTTTTCCTCAGAGGAAGAATTAAAATGGCATGACCTGGCAATCAGCACTGCCACCTCGGTGTTGTCTGCCATTTTCTGCATAGTTTTAAAACTGCGCTGCAAATAACAACTAACTGAGGTTCATTTAAGTTTGCTGGGGATCCTAACTCCCACAAGATCAAAACTCATCCAAGCAAAGACGTGCAGCAGCAAGCTGCTGTTAGATACCATACAGATGACATTTGAAGTCATTTCTGAGGTGCTTGTGGCTTTACCCTGCCACCCACTGATGGAGGCAGGACAAGAGCTGGTTTTCTTCCTCCATGCACCTCAGACAAGCTGATGTGCTATACAGCAATCTATAATATAACTAAAACTGACTATCTCTTTACTCAGTCAACAAGGATGGTGATTAATTCTTTTTTTATGTGTTGAGAGCCTCATGGGCTTCTATGAACTCCTCTCTCCACCGGTCGACATCTAAAGTTCAGCAACAGGACCTGTATGTTGCATTTCTCCAGTTGTCTTCTTAACCAGCTTCTTGCTGTGTGCACGGCTGGTAGCTGCAACCAGACGGATCCATTTATTAAGCACACCAATAAAATTTGGTATGATATAGGCCTTATTACTGATTCTGTCAAAACTCTCTTCTTGAGCCATTTTTATCTTAATGTTAAGATTCAGTCTGTATAGTCTTCATTACTTGTTTTCAGTTTAAATGTTCCAGCAGCAGAGACACCAAACACTCACCCTCATGGGCATAACATGTTTCTGCTTCAAAAAGGAAAAGTTGATTTAAGGTTATACATACATACATACATATATATATATATATA
>JAOWBL010000006.1:232705-245859 GCA_028564865.1 Zenarchopterus dispar | reverse complement strand
TCTCTCTTTCTCTTTCTCTTTCTCTCTCTCTCTTTCTCTCTCTCTCTCTCTCTCTCTTTCTCTCTCTCTCTCTATCTCTCTCTCTCTTTCTCTCTCTCTCTCTCTTTCTCTTTCTCTCTCTCTCATACACACATCTGTGACATACTTTACTTACTGTGGAAACTCAAGCTGAGTCCTAAAAACAACAAACAATTAAAAATATTAGCAACATTTTTTAGTTTTTGAGTAAATGTCAGACTCGCTGCATCGTACTTACAAGTTGAAAAGGTCACAATCTCAAACAGCAAACATCAACAAACATCTGCTCCCAGATTAGTGAACAAGCTGGGATCATGAGGAGCCTTTAAGTCTCTGTTTGGTAAAGAGTTCATGTCTCTGTTGCATTCCTTTGTGCTTGGCCTGTAAATGTGTGAGTTTGTTTCGTGTAGGCAGACACACAAACTGTTCCCTGTGTAGGCTTTAATCTGAGACCTGGTTAATAATTGATTCCTGAAGCTGATAACGCTGTTCTGGTCCTAATAAGATCCACATTCATTCGTGTTTTAAGAACTTTCAATGATCCACAGACTCCATGTCATGATGAACATGTTGTGTGTCTTTCCTTATTGATTAGTTAATATCACAACAGTCACAGATCAACTTCAGCAAAAAACAGCAGCGCCCCCTAAATAGGAAACATCATGGCCCATCTTTGGCATCTGCACAGCCCGAGACATGAAGACTATAGTGGGTTATAAAAAATGTCCACAGCATCATAGTGCCCATTTACCAACTATCAGTCATGTCAGTGAGGTGTGGGGTTTCCACAGAGCACATTAAAAGACAAAATACACTCCAGCTGTCTGTTCAGACTGCTCCCATCTGCAATACCAGCAATACAGACACAGGTCATTTTGCTTTTTGTGTGTAACATAAAAGTCATTTCATCTTCAGTAATGTCTGGTTGAAGATTGACGATGAAATGAATCCTGAAGATGTATTATTAAAATATTTGTAGTCTAATGGATGTTAACAACATCAGGGCACAACACAACTCATGGCTGCAAAATCATTAAGAAGACAAGAAAGTCTCTTTTCATTTGTAACTAAAAACATTTCCAGGTGACCACCACATTAAGCTAGTTGACCTTTTAATGCCTGATATGTGAAATAATAGACCAAAAATCCTTTTTTCTTTCTTAATATGAGTATTTTTTAAAATAAAAAACAACCCTAGTTTTTTCTTCAATTGTTAGTAAATAATTATTTATTGTATCATTATGAATATTTAGTGTTTTTTTCTTATCATACAAAAGTTTTTTTTATATTTTATTATTATTATTATTATTATCTTTGAACCAAATATGTTACATCCATCATTAAGATTAATATTACCAAGGCAACAATGGCTCTAAATGTTTTTGATTCATTTTTTTTCTCACTATTTTTACAGCTCAGTTCAGTTGAAATCAAAGTAATTTATGTCACAAAAATCCATTATGTCTAACTTTAGGTGTTGGTGAGGTTACCTATTGTGAGCCTGCTCTCTCTGTACTCCATACAATTATTTTTTATTCTTTCATAGTTTTTGGATTCATAACTACTTCATGCTGTTTCAACCATTCAAATATCAAAATGTTCATGTCTTTCTGGATATATAATATGTAAAGCAGTAAAAGTGGCTGATAACAGAAGACTGGTCATCTACACCTACATTTGGACCTTCTAGGAACAAGTGAACCTGCACTCCAAGAGCAGAGAGCTGTGATAATAACTTTTATTATGAACTTTAACTCTATAATCCCATATTTATCATATTTGATAAATGTATTTCTGAGACTTCAGAACCACCCTGATACTCAACAAAGGAAAAAAAACTGTTTCATAAAAAAACAAAAAAGTAAATTAACAATACTGAGAAAAAATATTACTTAGACATTTTAAAGACAAAATTAGAGATGTTTGATTTTAATGTATAAAAAACACTTTAAATTTTTTTTTAAAAAGTTTGATTTCTTATAATTTCATATGTTAGGCATTAAAGGGTTCATGTCAACAATATTAAAATCAAACGTAATTGAAACGTAAATAATTAAATACAGGCGACACTATTAAATCTTCAGTTTCTATAGCGTAGATGAGGACTAGATCGAGGGTGTGACTAAAGCAATGTGTAGGTTCGTTTACTTTATAGCAGAGTTATTCTAAAAAAAAAATTAAAAGCTAACTTAAGGCTATCACTGTCAACATCTATATTAATGTTCAAGTCCCCAACTATGATGGCTTTGTCTGTACTGAGCAATAAACCAGATAGGAAAACTCAGACAGGAAATCTAGATAAGCACCAGCAGGGGGCGCCGCACCAGCAGGGGGCGCCGCACCAGCAGGGGGCGCCGCACCAGCAGGGGGCGCCGCACCAGCAGGGGGCGCTGCACCAGCACTAAAGTAGACGGCTTCTCTGAGTCCAGCTCGGGAAGTTTGAGCCTGAGGCTTTCCAACCTTTCATAATCACACTTGGGTTTACTTTTTATTTGAAGCCTGGTGTTCATCTTCAGCAAATTAAATAAAGCTCCGACAAAGTCAAATTAGTTTAACAGAAAGTCTTAAATATGACAATTTTTCAAAAATATTTTTTTTTCTCAGCAAAGATATCAATATTTTTGTCATTCAAATCAAGAGCTTCCTCTGCAGATTTTACCATTCACACACACGTCTTCAAACTAAAAGGCAGTTTTATAGTTTTCATTAATTTTCTAAACTCCATGAGGGTATCTACTTCTTTCTAAAGTGGTTGATTGTCAAGGTTTATGAGTGTTGAATGTTATCTAGTTCCAGCTTCAACTTTGTTTATGAAATTTCTGTTTTTCCCGCTTTAGTTTTAGAAAGATATTTAGATAGCTCTATTACATCTTTTTTGTTTTCAAGTTATAGCTGGACAAATGTTGGACTTTAAATCCAACTCATAATAAATCACTGCCATTATTACTACTTTCATGAGTCTATTTGAGCTAAATTCATGAAGAAAAAACTAAAATGTGATTCACTAATTTAAATTCTATATTTAAGGTCTAATTTCATCATTAATTACCAACACATTTAAAGAAAAAAAATATAGGCTACATTGTATTTCATTTTTGCTACCTGTACCATGCAAATATCTTTGGATCAGACACCTAAATCTGGAATTGCATCCGAGTCATCCTTTTATTTCACATTATAACCAAAACATGACAAACTTAAATAATAGGAATGAAAATATATGACATAACACAAACTTTGGCATGAACACAAAATGGCACATGACAGCAATATGATGTATATGAGAGTACTGGCTGACACTGTGCAAAAAAGCACATTTTCCTTTTATCATCACACAATATCTTTGGGACACGGCCCCTTAAACATCCAGAAACAACATCAAATGTTGTCCTCATTCAACACAATATAAATATATCTTTCATCTCAAAGTGAAGCCATAAACATAAAATTTCAAATAAATAAATAATATAAAGAATAAAAATGATGGTACTCACAATAAGGAAATAATGACCAAAGGAAGATTGAAAAAGGAAAATAATTGTATCGAAAGAAAACACAAAAAATATCAAAAACAAAAAAAACCCAAAGTCAATATATCGAAGAAAATAACCCAGTCAACATACACTCACCCCTTCATTTGGTAAACAAAGTGGCAGGTGAGTGTATTTTCGGGTCACTTTTCCAAAGGTAGTCTGAGTATTGTATCTTCCTGTATTTGGTTTGTGTTGTAGGTCCTATGAACACTGGGTCATATTATTTGTCTCTTTGGGTCTTGGAAGAGCATAGGCCCATATACCTTTTAAAAGTTCTTCGTAAATCATCTTTGTTACTAAAGTTTAATTGACAGAACTGAGCATTTTACATTTACATTTGTATCGGTTGATGCATTTGTTCCTCTCTTAGCTCTGCAAGAAAGAGAGAGACGCAACAAGTGCTAAAAAGTTTCTTCCCCTGTTTGGACATCTATGTTGTCTCCCCGCTTCATCTCAGGCCCCCTCCAGAGCCCAGCATGGCCTCATCCCTCCACATGAAGTCCTGCCGTTCGCCTCTGGCCAGGCTGCTGTCCACAGGGTTGTGCCTGTACCCAGATCTGCCATCAGGGCAGAGGGAGAGGCTGAGGCGAGCTGTGCTGTTGCTGATCTTGAATAAGCCATGGGGGCTGAGGAAAGCCTCTCTCTCACTTCCTCCCAGGTTGTTGACTGTCTCCAAGTCATTGTAAACTGCAATATCACTCAACTGCTTTCTTCCCTCCATTATTCTCCTTCTCCTTCTCAGGAAAAGAATACCTGCTACCAAAACCAGGACCAGGACAGCTAGGAGGCAGGAAATGGTGAGGGTAGCGGAGGGGGACTGGGAGGCTTGGCGCAAAGCGGGCTTGAAACTAGGCTGAAGTGTGAACTCACAGCTTGGGCCCATAAAGCCCTTCGGGCACTGGCATACAGGTCCAGTGAAGTGGGTGAAACAAGTTCCACCATTCTGGCACGGGCGAGCACCACAGGCATCTGAGCGCACGCTGCAATTCTTGCCTGTGTACCCCAGGGTACAGGAACAGGTGTAGTCATTCACTCCATCCTGGCAGGTTCCAGAATTTTGGCAGGGACTCGAGGCACAATCGTCGATGTTGACCTGGCAGTTGGCACCGGTGAAGCCTGCCTGACACCGACACAAGATACTCTGGCCGAGGTCCAGACACTCACCACCTGTGGAAGGGAGGAATACTCAGTTCAGCATCCAAGAGAGAAGAGGTGTCTCGTGTTTGAAACTGGAGTGTTAATTAGACTAGAAATGAATGCATGCACACCCAGCCACAAGTGCTGCAACTCTCACCTACTCACTAAAAAAACAAAAAGGCCATGCAGACTTCAACCACAAGGTGTCGCCAGAGAAGAGCCCGTGTCTGCTGACTTACCATTCAGACACGGCCTGTTACTGCAGCGATCCAGTTTTTTCTCACAGTTGGAGCCGGTGTAGCTGGGAGGGCAGCGACAGGTGTAGCCTCCAGCTATCGTCTCGACACACGTGCCTCCATTGAAGCAAGGACCATCTGCACACGTCATGGCAATGATCTCACAGTTTTTACCATAGAATCCTTGTGGGCAGGTGCATGAGTAGTCATTCTCCAGGTCCTGCAGGAAGAAGAAATATCCTCAGGTCAAGCAGGAAAGAGCTGGAAATAGTGTATGGTGAGGCAAGAAAAGAAAAGCAAGCAGCAGCTAAACTTGATTTTTATATACATTGTTTAAAAGAAGAAAAAAACAAACAAAAAAAACAGCTGAGTTCTACAAGCCTTGAAATGTGGACACACTTTATATTCTCCTAGCATGTAATAGAACTCTGAATTGTCTTTGTTATTTTTTTCATGAGTTTATTTGCCTCAAGATTATTCATATTTATGATTTAAAATGTGTCACTGTACCTTTTGTTTGTAGGCTTTTTAAGTCTTTCTAAAACGTTTGTGTATCCATGTGTTCTTGACCCCTTTTTTATGTAAAAGGGTGATTATGTTTTTTTTCTGCATGGAATCAACACTCACATTGCAACTGCCTCCATTCTTGCAGGGGTTGCTGTCGCACTCGTTGGTTTCCAGTTCACAGTTGGTGCCTCCAAAGCCGGGCCGGCACGTGCAGGTGTAGCTACCCTGACCCGTGTTGGTGCAGGTTGCACCGTTGGCGCAGGGCTTGTGGTTGGTGCAGTAGTTGAGGTCTTGATCACAGAAGAGGCCCCCCCAGCCCTCCTGACAGTTACACTGCCATGGCTGGCTGCACGTCCCATGGAGACATCCTGGATAGCGAACGCATTCGGTGCAGGAGGGGCCCTGCCAGCCCATTCGACATGTACAGCCCCCTGGGGCCTCACAGTAGCCATGCCGCTCACTGCAGTCCGCTGAGCAGATGGCTGGAGAAGAGAGGGAGGGGAGAGTGTGTGATTACAATGGGCATGCCTTATTACACACACACACATGCAGACGAAAGAGCCCCCAGTCTGAAACCAGCTAGATCCCAGACTTCACTGTTAGTTAATATTAAGCCAAGCAGCTGGTGGGCACACTGCCGGAGAAAAATGCTTTCTTTTATCTCTTTTCCATCACACACACACACTCACACACACACACAAACATCACCCCACCCAGATCACCTTGAAATATAGTCTGTTTCTAACAGGGGCCACATCTCTTTCTTTGTAATGGAGACCATCTCACAAAGGACTAGAACCCAGCACTTTGGTGGCTCTGTAAATAATCTTGCTCAGAGTTTGTGCTCGTAAACACACATCAGCCACAACCTGAATATTGAGAGGACCTTTGTGACTTTGAAAAATGAAAAAGGTTATCCTGCAAATGTTGTGTGCCTTAGGGTTTTATATTTTATGTCTTAAGTCAAGTACAAATGTATTTAGCTTTCCCAGCGTCTTAAATCTTTGAATTTCTTTGTTCATGTTACTGGGTTCTTGTAAAAAAAAAAAAAAAAAAGATTTCAGGTCAAATTAGGACCCCACTGAGACACAAGATTGTTTTGCGTATTTTCTACTCTATTTTTGTTTTCAGCACTATTTGATTGTGTTTATATTCTGCTTTGTTACTTATATTGTCATGCTGAATGTTTTACAATCGTTTCGCTGTGAAATATAAAGCAATTTGTAAAGTATTTCTTTCGATAGCTGAAGAATTACGTCTTAATGGAAGTCGTTTCAAATTCAATGCGCACATTTAATCAACATTTTGTGTTCAGGGAATACAACAAATCAGCGTGGGGCACAACTTTAAAGAACTGAGACCCTGCTGTTGTTCACTTCCCACCGTGTTTGAGCGTCTTGCGCAAGGGCACTGAGCAGTGTGGACACTCACGCTCGGAGCAGTAGTTTCCTTTCCAGCCGTCCAGGCAGATGCGGTTGCCCTCCTCGTCGCAGGTGTAGTGTCCCAGCGTGTCGTCCCTCGGCCGGCAGTAGTCCGCGCAGCCGTCTCCGAAGTAGAACTCGTCACAGAAGACGTGGTAGGAGTAGCGCAGCTCGCTCTGCTCGCCGAAGTGCACGTCTTGGGACCAGTCTTCACCAATGGCAAGTCTCCTCCTGGTCGCCAGACGGCTCACCAGGTTGTTCTGGTTGTCTTGGGAAGAAAAACGAGTTTATCATAAGGATCTCAAACGGTTCTCACAAGAATTCCGAACTTATTCTGCCCGATGCGCAGTTGTGTTGGTTACCGGTGTACTCCGTCGGGGATTCGGCGTTCCAGGCTTCAATTATCAATGAAAATGTTCCCTACGACAAGACAAGAGAGGAGATTCCGTTTTGCGAATCGAATGACAGTTTTGAAACGTCTGAATAGAGAATTACCTTCACTTGGCATTGGTTAAAATAAGTAAGACAACATTGCTGAGGTTTCATTTACCGGCCATTTGAAGTGGAAAGGCACCCTGATGGGAGCGCTGCTGGAGATTGAGGTGTGGTCTGCCCGAATGACGTTGGTGTGTCCGGTGCCAAAGGTGCAAGGAGGCTCTGCTGAGATAACATCTTCTGGGTGTTTCAGGCAAATTCGGAAAAATATGTGGCAGTCTCTGTGCCTTCTGCAGATACGTTGCGCCGTGTGGAATGAATGAATCTTCAACTCAAACACACCGGAGGACCAAACCTGGAGTGAGGAAAAAGTGGTGGTCAAACAGCAAGAAGGTCCAAACAACTTCAGTATGATATTCAAACACAAACAAAAGCTGACTTACTACATGAACTAAGGCCAAAGCCAACAGATATCTCAGGTGGAGCTGTGCCATTTCTTCTTTGATTTTTCTTCGTGGTTTCAGTTGGACGTTCTCATTCGTGTGTAAGTTGGCGTGTAATAACCGCGAATTAAAAGAACAGCTCAGGGGTTTTTTTTTCACAGAGTAGGAGGAAAAATTATCACTCAAAAATGTTTCATCACTGAATCCCTTTATCTTCTTGTATTCTTCTATCCTCCCGCGTTGCCGCTGTTCGTGTTTAGATTCTGGTGCGTAAAGGCGCAGAGGACCTTTATACCCACTCTGCTGAGCGTCACAGCCAGGAAGGTGGAGCGTCATTGGCAGACCTCGGGGAGCAGCCTGACACGGGCACCGCTTGGGGATTTAGACAACCCACATTACATCTGGACCAACTTCTTAGGAATATGCATGAGAAGCTGGCGCGGGGCAGATGATCGTTAATTACCCGCAAAAAATGCAAACTGGTCCTGGTGATGGACCCTAACCCGCCTCAAGTAAAGATGGACCCCACTGATAAATCTTCCACGAGTCTGCTGTTGGGAAATAAAATATATTTTCTCAGACTGCATAGTTGCTGCTGTTGTTGGGGGTTTTTTTTTAGTTTGCTCGCTTGTTTTATTTTTTTCAAAACTGAATTCAATAAACAAATAGTTACACATTGTTAAAATCCACATTAAGTTGTGAAGTATGTCAAATGTGTTAAGTGGGCTGTAACGTTGATCCAGGTTCCCCGCATCCACAGTTCACTTCTTTTTATGAAACCATTTCTGGGCTGTATGATTTCAGAAAGACATTTTCGTTTATGTATTGATCCTTAGCCAAACAAAGATGAGAAGAATAGAGCACAGCCCTTCTTTTCTTTACACGCATCACTTTTATTGCTCTGACGCGTGTGGGGCCACAAAGACGTGGGGCAGGTCCTCTATAAGACCTATTGTGAGTTTAGCGGTTACTGGAGAAGGAGGAGGAGGGGTGTGTGGTGGAGAGAATGGTGTGTGTGCGTGTGTGTTTTCTTTGGGAAGGGGCGGGAGGGACTCGCGTGTGTGCGTGTAAAGAAGGGGGGGTCGTGGAGGATTTCGTGTGGCTTTGTCTGCACTTCATGCGAACAGCTGTATGGTAATCAACGGCACATGGTCGACCTTACGGTGCTCCAAACCCGCCTATTGTCTCCCAGAGGCGTCCACACGCACACGCACACGCACCCAAGCCGCTGACCCCCTTATAGATTTAGGAAGAGCTGTGGTCGGCCGTGGAGTCTAGCACCTGTCGTTGACAGGGGTGTGATGGAGAGTAAACACGCCTCAACTGTTTGCCTACTTTTCTAGTGGAGCGAATCCAGCCTGTTTCCTCAGGACCCACGCGTGGAGCATCACAGAGTTGAGTGAAACTGCAGTCTCAAAGTCACCTCTCTGATAAGAGCCTTAATGCAGGCCTTGTTGGGTTTTATATGAGTGAACTCCTTGTGCTACCTTTTGCTGTCTCTGACATTAGTGCAATAAAAAGATTTTTGAAAAAAAGATTTCACTAGCTAGTAAAACGCGGGGGGAGGGGGGTAACTGGACTAAACCCACTGGTGCAGCGGAAGTGAGTCTTCAATGTGCTTATTCATTTCACATTGCTAACAAGTTGTGGTGACTGAAGTTTCGTGGCGGTGCTGGGGCGTGGCGTGGGGGTGGTACTGACATTACAATGAGAAAAGGGGGCACGTGCCTGAAGTGGCCCTCTGAATGTCCATGCACACTTCACTGCAGCACCACGAGGAAGCTCATGCACCACAGCGTGCACATAAAGGAGGCAAAATATGACATTTTACAAACTTTTATCTGCTATCAAAACTCCTGATGCGTCGGTGCAGCACAGGCACTGCTGTAGAGGAGGGGTGGGGGTGCACCCACTGATAACAAAGATATGATTCTAAAACCACGGTTCTAGGTATGTTGGGCAACACTGTGTACATCAAATCCAGAATGTTAAAAATATGAAAATAAGAATCTTGAAAGTGTCTTGCGTGAAAACACGTTTCTGGAAAGATGCATGTTACAGAAGACTGTGGCAAGACTTTGTCAGTTTCCCTCTTTTATCATCTGTGGGCTGTCCACAGTGCTGACATTTGAAGTGTGTTTTTCTAACTTAACCAAGAGCTTGGTGCACTGTACTTGCTTTGTACTACACCTGAATCCTAATCCTCTATGATTTATTTGATCAGAAACAGCAGCTGGAAGGAATGAAACAAAATCCTACCTAATATTATGAAAATGATCAAGGATATCTATAGTTTTACATCCAAAAATTCAGTTAATGTTATTACATTTAGCAAACACAAAACTTCTATTGGTTCTTTGTTAAATTATTCGTACATGAATATTTTGAGACTTGAAACTATGGAATATTGAGCTTATATGTCAGAGCTACATTTACTTATTTATGTCTCCATCCTTTTATACTCATTTTGAACACCAATTATCCTCTGCTGCCGAGTAGAGCTGAGGTATCCGCTTCATCTCTCCGTGGAGGAGGATGTTTCTGTCTCTGCATGAGGGAAGCAGATGGACAGTGCACTGCCTCTGCTGTTGTTGTCTGCATTACTTGTGGGAGTGTGACATAAGTGTGCCATGGGGCATGGGAACGTAAGAGGAGTCTTGTCATCCCCCATTCTCCGGACCTCCCATTACTTTGAGTAGCTGGCATCTGTCTCATCTACAGCCCAACAGCAGCTTTGAGATCTTTCTCCCCAAGGACACCCGGGGGGGGCTGCAGCAAATATGACCCACACATACCCTCCAGGGAAAAGCTGGTCTGTTGTGGTCACTTCTGCAGCCCCGGCCTGCTGTCTGCTTGTGGAACAAAGGGAGGTGTGGAACGGATGTCTGGTGATTTGTGGGGCTCTGTTTATGTGTGTGTGTTCCCATGGACCCTCAAACACATTTACACCCCTTGATTTATTGGTTGATCTTAATAATGTACCCAAACACTGAAACTCATACAGTACTACCACATTCACACTGAAGAAATGTCCAGTTTTAATCAAATGGGATTAGATGACAGGACGTGCATCACAAGGCAAATAACTGGCTAAGCACAACGGTACATATGCTACTCCTTAAGACACTTTGTAACTGTGCACTTTAATCTTTTATGCCTTGTTCTTCTAGTCACCTGGTAATGTATATTTTGCTGTCCTGCATGTTTTGTTTCCCTGCTTTAACCCACCCTGAGACAGGTGACCATGTCATTGACAGCGTTGTGCAGACCTTGCTGACCAGCTGATCATTAATCAGAATCAGGTGTGTTGATACAAGGAACCATCTAAAACCTGCAGGATAGTGGCCGTGGAGGACTGAAGTCTAACACCCCTGATCCACTCACTTTCATTGTGTTTGTTTTTTCTGACCTGTTATCACTGTTGATGAAAGCACACATCTGAGCCAAACAAGCCATTAAAGTAAAATGTTTGTTCACAAGTTCATTTCTACATTGGATCATGGCTCTTGTCTCAGGGGAGTGTGTTGTTATTTGTGTCGTTGTCCACTCTCTACTCAAGCTTCCTCCTAGTGTGTTCTCCTTGCTTGAGCTCAATGCTGCTACAGAGACCTTCAGTTCTACGCAGACCTCTTGCTTGGGTAGCCTGTGTCTTCTATCCATCAAACCTGCACATTCTGCCCATCCTCACCTGTGGCTGACTGGTATGTTTGCTCAAGACTCTCAGAGTTGAGGAAAGCAAATGGCTCAAAACTTCTAACACAGGGGTGTCCAAAGTTGGTCCTCGAGGGCCGGCGTCCTGCAGGTTTTAGATGTCTCCCTGCTTCAACATACCTGATTCTAGTTAATGGTCATTAGCAGGTTGTCATCCAGGTCTGAACAAGTCTGTCAGTGACATGGTCACTTGTGTCACGGTGTGAAGAAGCAGGGAAACATCTAAAACCTGCAGGACTCCAGCCCTCGAGGACCGACTTTGGACACCCCTGCTCTAAAACCTCTGAAAACCTTTCAGTCTGTCCTTCCCTCATCCTCAGTTGCTATCACTAAAATAAAAACAGCTTATTACAATAACAAGATCAGCTGTACCACAGATTCTTGGAAACTAAACTGCTGAATTCTCCTCCAACTCCACCTGTCTCAAATCTCTCAGCTGACGGCGTGGATTCCTTTTTTTTTTTTTTTTTATTTACAGACAGGATAGCTATCATCAGTATTCAATTTGGTGACCTGTCTGGTCCCAGCCTGTCACCCTTGGTCATGATGATGCATGGTTCCTGCACACATCACATGTAGCAGTCCTACTATGTGCTTCTCCCTCACTCCAGCAGCACAAGGCTCTCCTCATTTTCGTCTCTCCCTGACTGTGAGGTATCAAAACTACTTGGTATCCACATTCTAATCAAGATAGTTTGTAATCTAAATAAAACAAATAAAGTTTTTGAAACACAAATATTTAGATTAATATTGCATTTTTATGTTTTTGCTCTAAGACATGAGCACAATGGATTTTAAGTGAAACAATCATGACAGAGCAAAATGTGGACTTTTAGCTTTAATTTAAGAGATTTTCACAAAAACATGGTATTTGTTATTTACAGCCATTTCAATGAAGGAAGTTCTGCTACTGTCCAAATATTTCCAATGGTTGTGTGTGTATCTGCTTGATCATATGGTTCAAATAATAATAAGAGCTCATGATTATCATAAAGAGCCTGGAGACTGTTCATCTCCACTTCTTAGCATACGACTCTGTAATGTTACAAAACCCAAAATACACAAACAAAACCATTTACTTCCCAGGTTTAGCATTTCTATTGATCAAGAGGTTGATTTAATCTTCAAAGATAGGTAGATGTGTGTGACTTGGGAACAGAAGCATCTGTGCTGGAGGAAACACAGAAGATAACTGATAAGATGATCCTGAGGAAGAAAAGCAGACCCAATAAGTGGGAGGTTTTGTCTTCACTTTCATGCTGTGTTCTGGGCAAGAAATGTCATTTCAATGAATCCCGGACCTATAAAACCGAGTGCTTCCAAGCGTCTGACATTTTGTCAGCTTTCCAGCTTTTTGGCAATTGAAAAATTTGCTACTGACAAACATGGATGGAAAAAACTCTACTGCATGTTGAAAACTGAATCATTGTGGACATGAATTATGTAAATGTCTAAAGGACGTTGCTGTAGTATCTCTTTATTGAATGGATCCCAAGCTGAGACTGCCCACAGTCCTCGTGAACGCTGACTCTGAAAGACTGAACCATACTCTGAAAATACTCCCATACCATACTCCCATAGCATGTGTCTCTCTCTGCTCTCCTTTCTGTCTTCTCTGTTCCCTCACCCCCAACCAGTCAAGGTGGATGGCTGCCCCTCCCTGAGCCTGGTTCTGCCGGAGGTTTCTTCCTGTTAAAAGGGAGTTTTTCCTTC
>JAOWBL010000006.1:189609-220294 GCA_028564865.1 Zenarchopterus dispar | reverse complement strand
GCCTTACTGCTCCAACAGACTAAACACACATTTTTCTTCCTCTAGGCTTCCTTCTACACACACACACACACACACACGCAACCATGCCGGCAGCCCGTTGCTATGGTAAATGAGCTGAACACTGGAAACAGGTGATACAACAGCGAGTCTGTTATACTGACTTGCATTCATTTTAAAAACACTCTTGTTTAATCCTTCCTGCCTGGTTCTCTTGTACCATCTGACTTAATTCTGCCCAGGCGTCCAACGTCTTCTGATATTCTTTGTTGACTTGACATAAATCCTAAATATGAGTGCTGACTGAGAGAAAAGCCCCACTTCTTCCACAGATTGAGTGACATTCGTAAATGGAAAAGTGGACCTGATTTGATGATCTTTACGATCTTTGCTCAGTGCATCTGCCTGTCCCCTAGAAATTTACCAGCATTCAGGAAATGCTAAAATCAATACACTACAAATCAGTCCTTGTCAGGCGGGATTGAGTTTTGCTGCTGACATGTTGATTAATGGATTCAGAGATCATGTTAATAAATTATAGGAAATTCTAACAGGACAAAATGGAGAGAAAAAAATGACACCAAAGGTGTAATATAACCTTATTTCACTAGCTTCCCACCCTGATATTAAACCTACAGTGCTAGGAAAAACACAATATACATTTAAAAAAGTGTAAAATAGTTTCCAGTATGTTTTATCCATCTTACTGTTCCATATTAGAAATTGTGGATGAACAGTATGAGAGGCCTGAATGCCAAGTTCACATTTAAAAAATCTATAATCTATCAACAAAATGTTTTACAGCTTCAGCTAGAAGCACAGTTGGCGTCATCTCCATCACTCCTGCCTGTCAGTCATTCTCATTGTGACAAACTTTACTACTGAAGTTTACGAACAACCCTGTGACAATGTAATCTGAAGCAGATGTCACCACATATGTTATCATACAAATTACTAACAACAGAGGAAACTGATAATAACTTAAAATTCATAATGGAAAACATATGCAGAAAGCTATCTAGATTTTGTTTGTTGAGATGCAAAATGTTCAGGTTCAATCCTTTGAACACAAATCAGTCAAGATAAACAGCAGTCTTATTTCCTCCGAAGCCTAATAACTTCTTTTCTTTCTCGTCTGCTGATGGATGCAGTATCTTCTTTTGATTTATGAATTACTTCTGCATTTGTGACCTAAAAACAATCAGCATGGACACAGTACATCAAAAGTATACCAGTATATAATGCACGTGCACCTTGTTTTCATATACACAATACACATTTAAATACACATACAATACACGTTACACATTAATACACATTTGAAAAGTCTGACTTTCAGTGATTTGCACTTAAATCACTCTTAATGTAATCTCCTCAGAGTGAGCAGACTCGTTATTTGCTTAACTCACAAGAAAAAAAATATCCAGCATATCCAGAAGCGATGCAACACATCTGTGGGAGACTTTTTACCCTGTGCAATTTTGCTTATTGCTTTATCGTCATTTTTCCTAAAATAAATCCTGAGAGAGGAGGTCCCTTTTCTTTTCTTAGTACAATAATCTCCAGCTAAACATCTCTGGAACTACAAAGGTTTTCAAAGATTTAACAGCACTTTTGCCTGGACTACGAGATGCTTTACACTAAACCAGAAGTGTTTCTGAAACTCTTGCTACTGATGAGAAACCACGAATCCATTAGACTTATTTACTCCCACCCCTTTCACTTCCTGAAATACTTGCATCAGTCGTTTCCTCTTCCATCTCTTTTTAGGAGTAATGAATTTCATTATGGTTCTGTACTTCAAGTCACAGTCATTTTGGTCACCTTCCTGCTCACATGTTGGGAGGGGAAAAAAAAAAAGCTCAGTGACTCAGAATGCGGCCATCTCACCCGCCAGCATTCCCAATGAGACCAAAGACGCTCGTGTATTCTGTCTTCATCCCAAAGTACAAATGTGTCACCACTTTCTTCAGAGCTCTAAGAGATGTTTTTGTAAAGAAAATTAACCTTTATTTAAGCTGTTCAAGTCTTTTGTGTGACTTACAAAAGGCTGTTAACATAGCACTGAAAAAGTAACACCATGATTACTGTTAACACCCAAATGGCTTCTGGAACCAGAATAAACCAGAAGAAAAATTTCAGTGGTGTTTCTTTATGACACCATCCACCCATTCATCCACCCATTCATCCATCCATCCCCTGTTCCCACTTGTTCCAATCCAGGGTTTGTTGCTGTATAGTACCCAAATTAAAAATATTCTCCTGGTAATATTTTACATCTTGGCCAAAAGATTGAGCCAAGCCTTGCAGCTTAATGAATGAATGAATGAATGTATGAATGAATGAATGAATGAATGAATGAATGAATGAATGAATGAATGAATAAGCTACAAAGGCACCAAACACAGTCTTTCCTGACATTTAGTACAAAGAAATAATTCATTTAATTACTGACTGATTTGAATTATGGGCCTTGGTCTAACAAGCAGGGCTGATAAACTGTAATTATAACCACGAAAATCAATTGTTTGAAACCTTTAAAGAGTGCAGTAATGGTGGACCTGGTGTTTGTGGTGTCTATGTTACAATAAGCAGATGAGAAATAATCCTGTTAATAAGGACAGTAAGTAAAATCACTTTAATCAATCCTTTAAGAAGTTTTTTTTGTCAAACACTAATTGTAAGGATTTATAAAAGTCTAGAAATAAGCTGTTATTATGGGCAATGATAAGATTATTATCTTATACTATCTGGCAAAAAGTAATTATTATGAGTTCATCTGGTGAAGAGGACTGTCATAGCTCTGTAATTAAGGAGTTCTGGTTTCTACAGGTAAGCCTGTACACCATTAACCCCTTGATGCCTGACGTCACATTGTTGATATGTACTTTTCTGAGACCTTTACATCATCCCCAGATTTAAAAACAATTTTTTAAAAATCTAAAAGCAAAATACAATGTATAGAAAAATAGATAGAATTATCCAATGTATTCACAGAGATGTAAAAAATATTAATTAGAAAACTGTTAGACAGAATTGGGAGTGCTTTTTTTCCAATATAATTTTGCAATATAATAAAGACTTTAAATCTGAATTTGCATCATTTTGTATATCACGCGTCAAGGGGTTTAAAAAGAAAAAAAAACAAGTTACTAATATGTCAAAACATTTTTACATTAAAAATAAAACACTGTTATCACGACAGTGAAGTTATTAATAAATACAAATAGCAAAGTTTTGAAATAAATTAAATTTCATCACTTTACATAATTACCTACAACTGCAGCATGGTGGGGTGTGTTTATCGTTAGGCAAACATTGCTTGTATTTCTCTCGTTTCTTTTCTTTTTTTTCCTTTGCAACATTCAGGACTTTTTGGCTCCAACTTTAAACCACAAGTTGTACAAAGATCAACCACTGACAGTGTTTGAATGTGAGAATCACTAATGATCTGTGGAAAACACTCTTTACCCACCCTTTCTGTTCCTTGTATGCCTTTTCATCTCTGCTGCACATACATCAAAACTCCTTTGACAAAACACTTTTTTTTTCTCTGTTAAAACTGCCTTTTTCCCCTCTTTCAGTCTGTTCTTTTCTCTCTTCCTGTAAGCTCTCAGCGACTACCCTCTTAAAACCGCTGTTTACTTGTGATGAATTTACAGCTGATGTCAGACATGCAATATGTAATATTAATGGGTTCGTCAATCTGTTCCAGCCACAGCATTCAATCCTCCCGCTTTCATTCGGCGATGCCTTTGAAAGTGAAGGAGAGCATTCCAGAGGACACTCTGCTGGATCACAGGACAGTGATGAAACAACCGAGTGTCTTCAGTCAGACGCCTCTTCAGACTTATTATAATTCAGACCACAACAGAAGATCATTCCTATCCACAGCTACAGTTAGGTCCAGGATCATTTAAACAATAACTGAGGTTGCTTTTTTGTTGTTGTTATTGTTTTTTTTTTAATCTGGAGGAGGTAGGGGACACACCTTCATGGATGTAAATACAGAGGGTTTAAGACAAAGTGTAATTCAGGTCAGTTTGATTTAACTTTGTCTACAAAATATCAAAAGAAACAATGGCAAGTAAAGAAAAAAAGTAATATTTATTATTAACCCTGGAAAACCCACTGGGTCAAATTTGACCACCTTTTTTTGCCAATACCCAATATAAAAAAAAGGGGGTTGCTGGGTTCTCCAGGGTTAAACTTTGTCAACATCTTCATGTAAAAAAAAACCTCATATGTTATGGAATCAGATTCTTTGGACAGATGAAAGCAAGATAAATGCGTCCCATAATGAAAGTGTCAAAAATGGTGGATGCAGTGTTATGGTACGGGCAGGTTTGGCTGCCGATGAAATGGGCTCACTGGAGTATAATCATGATGTGACTGCTGACACAAGCAGGAAGATTAATTCTGAGGTGAACAGGGATATACTCTTTGCTCACATTTAGCTAAATGCTAAAAAAAAAACAAAAAACTGATAAGACAGCATTTCACAGTGTAGATGGATAACAACCCTAAATGTACTGTGAAAGCAACTTAAGACCTTTTGAAGGCTTAGAAATGGAATATTTTTCAATGGCCAAGTCAGCTGCTTGATTTTAATACAACAGAGCAGCTTTTCAGTTACTGAAGACAAAACTGAGGGCAGGAAAGCCCACAAACCAGCTGCAGCTGAAGGTGGCTGGAGAGACACTCTTCATGGAGGAAACTCAGAATTTGGAGAGGCCAGGCTTAAGGCCCTCATTAACTGAAAGGGTTTTCACCCAGGTGTTAAAAATATAGTTAATTTTACATTTATCCCACTTTGTCCAAATACTTTTAAAGCCTTGAAAATGAAGGTATTTGCATAAAAATAGGTGTAATTATCAAATGGTATCGTCATCATTTTGTGAAACCTATTAAATTAAACCTATAAGTCTACACTTTGATCTGATCTTCAGTGGGTTATTTCAAATCCATTGTGATGGTGTCTAAAAAGAAAATCATAAAAAAAAAAAAAATCTGTCATCACGCAAATACTCCAGATCTAACTGTATAAAAGTTTAAAGTAACCATAATACTTGATGACTCATGTACTACTGCAAAATGTCATTTCCTTATGGGGAAGTATCATCGTATTGCACTGATATTTGCAGTTCACTTGAGACTGCACCATAGCTGATCAGGTTAGGTGTGGTAACTAAGTCTTAAAAGTTCTTTCGCATCATGCCATATCAATCAACAAACCAATCGATTGTTGCAGGCCAGCTGCACAAGGATTGCATAAAACACATAAAACATGAAAATGGTGAATGGAAGCATTTAAAAAAAAAAGACTTTACTGAGCAGCTGATTTTATACTCGTCAGGGTTTAACAATGTGAAAAAGAAGATGGTCAAATATTTTGAGCACAACATCTCCACCATCAAGTCCCTCTCAGTTTTACACACACACTTTACATGAGAAGCAACATCAAACATGGATGATGTCAAGATTGTCACTGTGCTGCACGATACAGAACTCCTGGTAACATTAATCTTTTCTTCTGCAGAAAATAGACTTTTCCAGCTGAAAGTAGGCTTCTTCCGGGAAAATAACTGCACCAGTGTTGTGCTGTTCAATTTTAGTATTTTCTGCCGAGTTTCATTTTGTCCTGAACATTTTGCTTGGAAAGAAATGGCTCTTTTGTCATCTTTCTTGACTACAAGTTAATTTGCAAAAGTGTTTACCTCATTGTGGCCCACAAGGGAACTGAAACTGTCTCCAGAGGAGCCATTCACCAACTACTGGTCAACAGGCCAGTCCCCAAAGACAGAAAGATCAGGCAAACCAATCTTTTCACTGTCTGGATCGACTATAAGAAAGTTGACTCAATGCCACAGACATCGATACTATAATGCTCACTCAGCCCACTCAGAGCCCTCATCAAGAACTAGATGGGACTGTTGAAGACACCTCTCAACCAACTCAAACCCAGTTGCACAAGTTGACATCAAGTGTGGCACATAGCAAGGAAATGCTCTGTCCTAACTGCTATTCTGCATTGAAGCCTTGCAGCCAGATTATCAAATACAGATGGACACTGTAAAGTGAAACAATCATGGAAAGCAAAAATGAGCAAGACATCAACTCACTGATTCACCTCACCAGGATATGCAGCAGCAATGTAGGAATGTTATTTGGGTTAGATAAACGTGTTCAAATAGTATCAAAGAGAAAATGACCATTCCAAACTACCAGGAAGTAACATAAAAGAACATCTGCAAATATATTTGCTAGCAAATGGCAAGCACGAGAAGTCAAATACTTAAACAGTAAGGTAAATCCTGAAGAGCCAGCTGAATGGGAAGAAGAAAATCTAGGCCTCAACACATATGCCCTGCCGGTAACAAGGTACCCTGGTGGTATAGTAAGCTGGCCACAGGAAGAGGTGAAAGCCACTGAGGTCAAGACAAGGAAGCTCCTCACAACGCATGAATGATTTCATCCCAAGTCCAACACCATAAGACTCTACACAAAGCAGAAGCAGCCTGGCCAAGGATTAGTCAGCGCCAAAGCCATTATCCAGGATAAAAACAAAGATCCAGAAATACACCCAGATGCCCCCTAATGATGAACTGCTAAATGAATGTCTCAAACAGCAGAAATCCAGAGAGGAGGAACCATTATAGAAAGAGAAGTCCATGCATGGCATGTATCACTGGCAGATTAAAGAAGTGGCTGGCATTGAAAAGATCCACCAGTGGCTGGAAAAGGCTGGTTTGAAGAACAGCATTGAGACAATAAACATAGAAGCACAAGAACTGGCCTTAAACACAAGACTGGTGGAGGGCAGGGTCAACCACACTGGACAAGACCCCAGGTGTGGTCTGTGAAAAGATGCCTTAGATACAGTTCAGCACATACTAGTGGGATGCAAGATGCTGGCAAATAAAGCATACATGGGATGGCACAATCAGGTAGCTGGAATAGTGTCCAGGAACATCTGTACTGAGTATGGGTTGCAAAGTCAAAAATCAAGATAGGAGATACCTCCAAGAAAGGTGAAGAATGAAAGAGCAGAGATCCTGTGGGACGAAATCCAGACTAAAGAAACGGTTGGTGGATAGCATTAGGTTGTAAAATGGACTGGACAGATTCTCCAGGACATCGCCCACTGGTTTTCTGAAGAGAAGTTCTGAAGCCTCTTTTTCCCCATCTTGCGTGGCGCCATGACACAAATGGGCAGAACAAACAAGCCAACGAAGCTGACATGAACATGCCCTTACATCAATCTAAATCAGCCACATCTGCCAGCTCCTCCAGCTGATCTATGCCAGAATAGCAACAGAGGTATGTTTGTACCAGGCTATGTCTGCAGTGGAATCCTGTTTCAGATGTCATTTCAGTGGAGAAGTCAGAAATGACTGCTACCTTTGCTGTGACACTTGATTAGCACAAACTGCTGATTGCTTCACTAGTTGATAATGGCTAGTCACTGGCTAAGCCAATCAAAGGCTATGCCCCAAATTATACATAAATGTATTGCTTTAAATAAATTCACCTGATCTGGTACAAAAAAAAAAATTCACCATGTGATGATAAAATTTCCTTCTCTGCTTAGATGTTTGCCTGACTTCGCATCAGAATTCCTCCCTAAATCTTCAACCCGAGAGCCCTGTCAACGCTGCCTACCCCATCATTAGTAAAATACTGACAACTCACATAACCCCAACTTTTAAAAAGTATTACTTTAAACCTACAGTGTGAAACGACTGTAGATGGGTCTCCATAACACTTTTTCACAAATCAAAAGCACCAGCTCTAAAATTTCAACAAGGTACCAGGGCAGGTGTTTCCATTGAAAGGTGTTTTTTCTTCTTCTGAGTGTAAATCTCCATATTTCATTCTGTGAGACCCCTTTTCAAAACACAGATGAAGATCTCCACTTCGAAGAAGATGGAGGCATACATCTTTAGTTTTAGACAAATAATTGTGCCTGCCACTACCACTTTTGCAAAAATAGTCAACAGAAGGCAGCAGATGATCATTCAAATTATTATTTAAAGGCAAAACCCTTTTGCAATGCAGTAATACAATGATTAAGTAGTGTTACAGTCCAACTACATACATACAAATGAGGCCTAAAACAGCTGGTAGATTTTGATGGCTTTGGATTGACTGACTCACATCCAGTAAATCCAGAGACATACATATTAGAAAAAAATGGTTTCCTTACCCTTTGGTGCTAAACTGAATCACTGAAAAAACCTACAAAGAACCACCTCGTGAAAGCACAAAAAGGTTTTTGCGACATTTGACAGTTTTTTTAATCACCGATATTTCCATTACAGGCATTGCAATATTGAGGTTTTGCGCAATGTTTAGAAACTTGGAAATGTCCTTGTTTTTGAAGACAAGCTAAAGTACCCAACTCAGTCTTCCCAACAGCTTATGTTCAGCACCGTTAAACCATTTATTGCTGGTTGATGTAAAATGTATTCCTACAAGTCAGTCGGTAATGTCATGAACAGACTTTGAAAATTTGGCATGAGATCACTTCTATGACTAAATGCCATAGACCATATGTAAAAAGAAGAGAAAAAAAAGAAAGAAAAAAAAAGGTTGTTGCCACCATAAAGTCACCCTTTAGGAGCTTCAATTTTTAAGTCTCAAATTTCATTTAGATGTCACAGTCTTTGTTGTTTTGAAGCTGGACATGTGTTTGAACAAGTAATAAACGAAACCTCATTAGACAAAATATTTGCATCTCTGAGACTGAGTATCTATTTCATGACAGAATAATTTTGAAAATGACTGGCATCACAGTGATCAGAGGGAGTAAATCTAGCTAATGACAAAATTATGACTTGTGTGAAAAAGCTATTGACAAAAAAAAAACAAAAAAACAAAGCTCAAACTGAAAACGCTCTTCATGTGAATCGCATCCAAAAACATGTAAAGCCCCCCTTTAATCAACTGGCCTTTGCCTATCATAAAAGAAAGGTAGTATATTTGCTGGGTATGTCAAAGAATGTTCTAGCAGATCAGACATGGCCATTAATAAACAGAAACATACGAGATTATGACTATTTCAGATCAAAGTTAAATACTATTCCCTGGAGGAACAGATATCAATGTTGGGAAGTAAAAGCTCTAGTTTCAGTCAGTTTGACATCCATGATGTCATCTGAGAAAGAGGTGCTACTGTCCAAAAGAGAGCACCAGTTTATGCTGCATACAGTTAAAGTACAATTTTAGGGTCCCTTTTTATGGATATAGCTGATCATACTGTTTAAACAGCAGTGATCTTTCATTTAAGGTCACAGCTATGAATAATAGGTTACAACCAGGTATTGGGAAATGTACAGTCTATGTTTTTATGACATTACAACAACTTCATTTTTTTGTGCTCTACAACACATGTACTTTGTTAATGGCAAGATGCAAGAAAAGCTAAAAGTTGAAATTGTGTTTCTAAGTTTAAGCTAAAAGCATGAACTCCCACATCTCTCTTTGCAGCTGCTTATAAGTGCGTATGTGTATAAGTAGGAGTATGTGGGCGTGGGCACGCATGTGCTAAACGCTCAGTGCAAGTGGGTGCATTGTGTGTTGTGTTTATAGGGTCTCCAGTAACTCAGCAGTGCAACAAGATGAACTCAAGCCAGATTATGAAAACAAATTAAAATCAGAGCCTGGGTGTAGGAAGAAAGCAAGCAAGAAAAAGAAAGTCGAGAAGAAAAATAAGGTATGATGTCATGTTATCTGGCCCAAATTCTCCTGACTACCAGGAATCAAATCTGATGAAACAATGAGTGGGGAGGAGAAAAGAGGAAACTTGGCGTTTGTTAGAGCAGCTTGAGTACAGCTGGGAGAGAGGCCATGTCCACGGAGAGAGATCGAAACGGGCTATTTCTGGGCCTGCCCCTGTACCCTCCCTCTCATACAATCATGCATCATACACAGCCTTCACTATCTCCACTCATCCATCTCCGTCACAGCAGGACCTCGTAGTAGAGCTCCACCATCAAGAATTTCAATTCATGGTTTCATTTCTTGCACTGACAGATGGGTGAAGTGAGGAGGGTAGGAGTCTCAGATTGAGGCATCATAGAGGAAGATTACGAAAGAAAATGGCTGCATTAGTGTCGTCCCTTGACTTTTCATGAGTGTGCCAAGTATGTTGCAAGATGAGAGGCAATAGTGTCAACTGAGTAAACAGGATCAGCATATTATTTTCACACAAATCCTTACTGATTCAAGAATAAAGCAGAACACTAGAAGTGGTAGGACGAATAAGACGGTTTGTTTCTAGGACAAACTTCATCAAATTGTCAATGTTTAAGAGCAAAGTTTAGCCTCCACTGACTTCTCGGCCATTGTGCAGCGTACAGTAGTAGTCGTTTCATTTTACTTGTGTTGGCCAGAGCCACCACCCAATCAAACTCTTGCCAGCACCCTCTCCCCGAACCCCTCTTCTCACTCATCACGATAATGAGGAGGGGGATGGGCAGAGCAGGTGGTGGCCTATGAACACATCCACAATCTAAAGTAAGAAATAAGGATGGGGCCTACATATTACTCCTTTTATTATTTTCAGCAGCCAGAAGTCACTCCCCTCCCACATCGCTGGCCTCCTGTGGGTCGTACCTCAAGTCGTGCCTTCCGAGCACGCTTCCCTTCGTCATAGTTAACAGAAACATGACAGAAGGCAAAGTACAGGAAAAACATTTGTGAGAACATTTTTCTTTTCCTCTTCCCTGGTTCATGGTTCAGTTAATGCAGTGTATCACATGTAACTCCTAGAAGACCAGGCCAAATTCAAAATATGTCATGCATTTTTCTTGTGGATTGTGTAATATTTTGTATTTTTACAGCTGACACTACAGATGTCGTGGTACTGTTTCACTACACAAAGCAGTCGTTAAAAAGACAAACTCCATTCTGGAGAAAAATAATCTTTGTGGTGTTACTATGGTAGGTACCTGAAGCAATCAGGGAAAACATTAGGGGCATTTTCTAAATTCACATACACTCACACAAATGACTATCACCTATTTGCTATGTTAAGAGGCAATTCCATGTACAATCAAATAAATATATAAATCCACTATTAGTTAGGGATTATTTGTGTGCATTAGTTATCACAGGGAACATCTGGAGCTAAAAAGCAGCGAGATGCTCAGAACCTGTACTTTTCAGCAGGTCTGAGTCTTCTCTGAGGCGTGAAGGACAAACAGTTAGGCTCTGCTACAACTCAGCCGTTTTGTGTTCGGATGATAAGATGGTTCAGCGATGACCTCCACACGATAGGGGTCACTGAGCACCATGAGCATCTTTCTCCTGTTGCCAGTTTTGAGTGACACTCTCCAGTTCGATTAATACTTTGCCTGAAAGTCCTCTGCACTGCACAACTTGCACGGCTTGCTTTGGAGAGGTGAATAAAATGGTAGCCTGGCATTTTATTTCATATTTTTCCCCAGAAATGTGAGGCAGCTCCTACACTGGTGTAAACAGTACAAGCTTGTACTGAAATTGTTGAATGTCCGAGAAGCCTGGGTCACATGTCACACTGAACATAGAAGCCATACCCCTTACACACAACCTCTGTATTTATGTAATAATTCTATAGCATTATCAAGACGTAAAATGATTCTAAAATACCTGAATGCTACATACGACGTCTGTAAAACCTATATCCATGTTTAGTCCTTGAAGGACATAAGGACGATGAAGTTCACGGTGCTTATGATAACTGTGGGATTAAATTGTACAACAATTGTTGATGGAAACTAACTTTAAATGACTGAATGTTCTTTCTTACCTGGGTAGAAGTCTTTGGATTTGGACAGCTTAATGGTGGCACCCGTCTCTTTCTGCAGTTGTACGATGGTCTGGCCACCCTTGCCAATTATAGAGCCGGCTGCATAGCTGGGGATCAGCACCTTCAAGAAGTACTCACCCTCCTCTGGGAGTTAGACACACAAAATGGGAAAGGGCCACATGATGAACAGCAGCTCTACACATTGTCATATACACCATATTAGTGCTCAACCCCAATACCTTTAAAAAAAAAAAAAAGAAATATGAAATCCTAATGGAAATGCAGAGCTTTTAAATAGAGGGAATGATGGAGAAAGGCAAGAATTTTGTCATGTCTATCTTCTTTTCATGAAGGAAAGGTATCTGTATGGGGTTTTAGTATTTAGAGTTGGAGTGTTTGGAGCTTTCAGTGCAGTAGGAAACCAGTGGCATGTTCGCTGTCCTGTCCCAGATTTCTGGTGAAGTAAATGACCTCATTTCCAGTTTTCAGACATCTAATTTTAACCATTTTCAAGGAGTTTTAATAACCTTTGAATAAATATCTAGCCAAGTTTAATAGTACTGAATCAAAAGAAAGCATCACTTATTGTAATTCAAAAATGTACCCTGAGCAGCAAAGTCAGACATAATCACAACAAACAGAACTCCTAATCCAAGTTGTTCATGACTGTTAATGCAGAATTATGCTTTGTGATTAACAACCATGTGGAAAACATATGGGAATAAATCCCACACATTTGTTAAAAGGGTACACTGCCAAAATGGTCTAAAGCTCATTCACTTTGGTGGCGTGGGTTCTGTGATTTAGAGGTTTGTAGCACTGAAGGAGTGACATCATATCACTTTGAAGAATTTGTAGCCAAGCTAATTTCTCTCTCTTAGATGGAAAGTTCCTTCCCTTATGATCCCCATGAATCAATATCAGTGAAGTGATGTGTCTAGGTAAATCCTGATGACCCTGTGAGCATAGTCTCGGAAAAAGCAACCGCACATACAGCCTGTTCCCAGAAATGAGTAAATAACCTGCAAATAAACACCGATATTTTACATGTGACAGCAGTCACTACCCAGAGAGGTTCAAATATCATCTTGATCATTTCTTGGTAAACACTTGGTCCAGGTGCATATTTGGATTCAAGCACTGATCCAAATAATCCCATCTGCATGCTGATTCGGATGCAGTGACGTCATGTTTGATTCTTTTCAGCTGCAGAAAAGGTGACGTCAGTGGAGCAGGCAGAGATGTAACAAGACAGCATTCGCCTTCGTACCATTATATTTCTTTAATGTTTTCTCAACTGTAGTGTGAGACAGATTTTCATTCACCACAGGCGCAGGGTCTGACACCAAGTACCACATTTTATGCCGTATGGAGGATGTTGAATGTGGGGGCTGGCCTGATGTGGTGGAGACAGAGGATGGAGGTAGACTGAGACCAACCTGTTGCCTGAGTTATGCGCTCATGAAATTCAGACGAGAATGAACATGACACTGTGACACAAGGAAATTTCACAGGCCACGTTCTCTCTTTTTGTATTGCATCAATATGCCTCTCATGTTCCATTAAGACATGGGCTTGTTTCTGCGCACAACACCTAAAACTAATAAATGTGACAAATACTCATATATTTAGGACAATTGTTGAGGAGGCAATCACACTTAAGATACTGGTTCATTCTCACCAAAATAATCCACAATCCTACAGTTTCATGTAAGTGAGATAGCTGACATGGACGTCAGTTAAAACGGGTAGATATGTTGGATCCTGGTCAATACGTGTTTATTGTGAAGGAAAAATGAAATATTGGACAAATACCAGATTCACATCATTTTATGGCTTCTAGACATAAAATGACCTTGGTGGGGGGGACAAACCTTTTGAGCCCTCACTTCTATCAACATATATCTGACACCATGCCCACACAAAGAAATTTATCTGAACGATGCGGCTTACAAGATGCCAGTATCCAAAAACCTGTTGTTAATAGTAAAAGCCCAAACCCACTGCGTAACTTTCTGCTTGTCTTCAACCACAGTCAACCCAGCAGGGTAGGAAGCCTCTAAGATTCCCTCCATTGCCTTCGAAGCCCCGTTTGCTGTCATTAGTCAATAATTAATTCTGTCCTAGTGCCTGAGATCACAGTAACAGGTTTAATGGCGTCATGTGGTAGAGTAAACATGGCAATCTGTCGCCAGGGAACGGGAGCAGTGGGGCACATTGGGAAGCTGAGCCAGTGGGGTGTTAGTTCAAACCCTTGCTTCCAATACTGTATGGAAAGCTTGGAGGAAAGACATGGTCTCTGAGCCAAATGTGTTTAGTTAAGTCATCTGAGGGGGGTGGGTCAGGAGGAAATGCCTTGTGACCATCCTCCCTCCTTCTCACAACCTCTCCAAGTACCCATTCTGCATTTCAATGGACTAACCTGCTCCTGACAGGGAGCAAGGACAATGAAACAAAAATGAGCCAATAATGAGCAGACAGGCTTTAAATGTACGAAACTACTAATAATCTAGTACGATGATAAATTCAACAAGTCAGAGAAAAAGAGTTTGAAGCTTACCCATTCTGAGATCTGCTGCTTCTCAAGTCCTCTGTCAGATAGCCATCAATGCCGGGGCACAATCTCTAAAGGGGATCTTAATATTAGCCTCGGCATAGGTGCAATGGTAGTGTTGAGGAATGCGGCCAGTCGACCTTTTTCACCGAGGTCTTATTCATCAGTGGGTGCAGAAAAAGAGATTTCACCGCAGCATCCGAGCCATGCCTGCAGCTGGCCAGAGCCCCAATTGTCTGAGAAAATGCTAATGCAGGCTCTCAGTGTTTTCAGTGAAAGACGGCACACATTGTTCAATCCTGCATCGGTTTGAAGGGGGGGGTCTTCCCTGCCGCATCACCCTTTTCACTGCTCTCATCCATATTCATCGAGTGGCCTGTCTGTCTGCAGCACCACGCAGGACTGACACCTCAACCGGCCAATGGATAGTCTCCTTTCGTCAGCGTGTCATGTCCCCACCCCCTCGATGCCGGTCCCCAAAAAAATTTAATTTTCTTCCCTACTCCGCCTCTTTTGACGCAGCACTATAAAGTATGGTAGTCCATTCACTCACCCTTTTTAGCGAAAAGTGACAAAGGTGAAGTGGCCAAGGCAGCGAGCTCAAGCACTGAATAAAGAAGCATGTGGAATGACCTTCAAAAGTAGCTCAAGAGGTACACGAATAACATAACCAGATGATGAAGGTGATAGAGGAGGAGTGATTTGACACAGCGTGCCTTACGCCACCCACCCTTTTCTCCTTTCCCCCACCCCCAATCCCTTAGACGGCCATGTTTGAGAGGGCGGAGGGGCTCATCAACCATTGCAAATGGCAGTGCCGCAGAATGGTGGTGGGGGTGATGAAGCCAATCACTATACCTATAAATCTTTGTCCGAGAGGTATTTTAAGTGACTGAATGTGTGTAAAAACTGCAATTGTCAATGTGTGCACACGGAGGAGTCCAGATTCACTTAATAGTGTTTTCCAGGGAACTTGTACAACCTGAACTCCCTTTTCCTGGATCATGATTCTTTTTATCCAAAAATCAAACCTTAATATTGTGTCCCACTTTGCTTTTGTAGGGAATGCCTTCCAGAAAAATCCATGTCTCATTCACTGAATAGTGCTCTTCAACATAGACACAGCTTCCCTGTAGACTCCACTCTCTCAGGATCTATCTCTCTTTTTCTCGCCGCTTTGCTCTGTCTTCATTTCTGTCGCTCTCTCTCATTCTCTTTCTCTGCCACCTGGCAAATTCACAGTCCACTCACGTCACATCTCTCTGCAAGGGCACCTGTGTCCTTCCCACCAAAAATAAGATAAATAAATTAAATAATACAAATACAGTTAACATTCCTCTGCCAGCCATTCTATTAACAAGATCACACCTTATCCCCCCGGCACACAGCCTATTTGAATGTGCATGTACAGCAGAGTTGGGGCTGAGAATGGTACCTACAGTGAAAATTAATGAAAGATGTTCATTTGGGGAAGAAAATATAAATGCAGATAAAAGAGGAGTCATTTTCCTCATTCAGCATCTGTGGGTCTTAATGCACACTGAGGGGCTCAGCTTTGAAAGAGCAAAGGCTTTCTTCTCTTTGTTGTAACTGCCAGTCATGTTAATGATCAGCTCGGTACGAATAATGTGATCAATATCAGATGTAGTCAAGAAGCTGGTGATTACAGGCATTATCAGGCTGTCACATGCTATTGCCAGACGGGCCATGAACTAAGTACTGCTGCATACATGATATTAAAACATATTGGTCTAAATATGCATTTCGAGTATATCTTCATTTTTAATAACTCCCAGTAAATACTAAAAGATTGTGGAGAGCAATAAATGGCCTTAAGACAGCTACTACATTGACACTGTGTCTGTGTTTTGGTGCCACTTCTGCTGTTAAGAACAAGCTATCCAATAAATACAAATTTTAGGTATTGCATGAACCAGTGGCTCAACATCAGATCAGCACTGGCTGCCAGGCATTTTTAGTGCCCATGGTAACCTCCCTTATTTAGCTCCCTCCCTAAACAATTTACTAAAATTTTATAGGGAAGGAGTTAAATAGTTTCTGACATTTGGGTACATTCACATCAGGTACAGTAAGCACATCTGATGAAACAAGGGTATGCATGTAAAACAGCAGTTATCAGTCTTTGATTCAAACTACTCATAAATCATGTTATGCTCAGATTATGCAGTTTCTGAATCTATCTCATAACGTTAATGCAGCAAAAACCTACACTGCCTAGTACATATATAAATGTATTACAAAGTGAATTGCATGTGTCCATCTGTTTTTCTAGAGTCCTGAAAATTGGGACAGTTTGCAGGTGACATGTTTTCTCATTTCAGGTGACACTATAGCTGACAGTTGCAGTGCTTCATAGCAGGAAGGCCATCAGTTTCAGATCTGCTGGACCACTGGAGCCTTTCTCTGTGACATATAATGTGGCTGCTTGGGTTTTCTTTGGATGCTCCATTTTCCTTCTAGACTACAAAGGTGTGTATGTTAGGCTGCTGGACTATTTTAAACTGGTTGAGAGTGTCAACATGCACAGATGTCCTGAACAGGACACATGAACTGGCCAGGGAGCATCTCCTCTGTCAGCTGCCTCAGTCTCTGCTACCTCGAACATGATCAAGTGGGTATAACTTTTAGATGAATGAATTTATTCATTGTTTTTCCTTGATTGAGCAATCAGTGTGAGGCAGCCATCTGCTGACAACAAGGCATTTTCTTTGGAGGTAGTCCATCATCGGCTCAAAGTTAAATGTACAACCATAGATTGTGAAATTATCTTTGAGCTTAAATACATCATAAAACATAGATGCTGACAAAACAATGGCATGCAAAACAGAAATTAAAACACTAAAAAGTCAGAGTTGTCCAAATTAGGTTTTTATTTCTTCCCTAGACATTCTAGGCGTAATCTCACATTATCTGACATTCATACCCCCCCAGATAGCTGATGGTATCTGGGGTATCTGGGAGTTGTGTGTGCCACTGATAGATGTTGAAAACTCTCCTACAGGCAGAAATACCATGTGACCACTGTTCTACAGTGGTTTTAGAGGTGTTAATGGAGACACATGGGGTTTGAATATGTTCTGAAGCACGGTCTGAAATGTAATTTCTTAGCTGCAGTGGGGTGCCGCAAAGATGCACTCATGCGGTCAGAAGTAGCATAAAATGCTGCTGTCACTGAATAGGGCAGTGAGACACAAAGAGAAATTTCAGCAGCATATGGTGAAAAGACTGGTATTCTCCGCAGACAGCAAATTAACATTAAGTTGTTGTGTAAGTGTTTCCTGTGAGCTGCAGACCGTAACAGTCACAAGCAGAAATAAGACATTCAGTAGCTGGAATCAGGCATTATCTTCACTGCTGCGCTCTGACGTCTTACTGACAAATAATAAAGCTTTAGTACACACACCTGCTCCATGTCTCTTAATCCACTAATCCCACATTTCCCTGGTGTGACATGAAATAACTTCAATTTTTAAGATTTAAGAGAGTTGTTTAGATTTTCATGCAACATCTTTGTTTGGCAACAGCTACATGAACCAAATCTTTTTTTTTTTGTTTGTTTTAGCTCTCTCAATATTTTAGTATTTTACATTTGTAATTCTGTGATGGTATGAAGGCAGATTTAGAGCTGGTAGGAAACATTATGAGAGGCATTTATGAAAACACCAAACAGATGCTGACAGAGATTTGCCTCTAACCTTTAATGTGAGTTAGGTAGGAATAAAGGTGGTGATGAGTGCACACCCAAATTATTGCACAGTTTCCACCTGCTGTGCTCAGCAGTGACAGTTTCTCCACTTCTACACATCAGGAATACGCTACTAAAATATCTCAGATCCCTGGCAGATAATCTTCAAAGACATGCACTCATCAGCTATGAACATCACACCCTTTCAAATCAATGTACTTTGATCTTAAATAGTTACTATTTCAACAGGAGACATTTTTAAGAGATCAAGGTTTACTGGTGAGTGTCTCTATAATGATATGATCAAAGGTTCAGGAAAAATGCCTTATTCACAGGCTTCTGTGTGAAGTTAGAGTTACAAACCACAATAAATTATCTGTTGTAAGTTATTTATGAGCACTTTTTTTCTTTTAGAGTGGTGTCCAAGGGAAAAAAAAATGCAGATTTGGCCACTCCACAAGGCTGTAGGAATCCCTGTCTGAGTCTGCAGCAGAAAGGAATTGTGATTAACAGAGTTATGTTGGAACTGTGACGTCTCCACGTCTCCTCTCTGGACTCACCTCCTCCACAGAAGACCACCAGCTCCAGATGTGGAGCACAGAGGTACCTGAGTTCAGACAGAAAACCTGGCTAACCTGAGCTGAGGCTCTGACCTGCAGCTGCTGAAGTAACAGCCATCAGCGGGGCAAGTGCACAGGTGCTGCATGTCAGAGGTTGTGTGCGGTTTCAGTGCACGCAGCGGGTGCACAGGGTTATGTTTTTACCGTCCTGTGTCCACCACGGCGTGCAAAGATTTGCACAAGAGCTTCGGCGTGCTGAGAGCAGACGCAGTGGGTGAGAGACTGTGCTCGTGTCCTACCTCCAGTGTTGGTGCGCTTGGTACAGCCGGCCTCTTCAGCAGGAGTTTCCAGCGGTCGTTTGCGGGAGTCCGGGTTATCAGTCTCCATGTGCGGCTGCTGCAGGCTGTGGACGTTGGGATTTGAGTAGATCCCATTATGGTCCATGGCTGCTCCCCCGCCACCACCGGCCATCATCATCTTTCCACAGAAGCCGTGGAGAAATAGTCGCTGTTTGTCTTCTGTTTCGCGCTTTCTCACTGGAAGACGCCACACGCAGCGCCCTCACCAACGCACAGCATGGAAATGCGACTTCTGGGGTCTGAAAGGGACCTAAATGTTAGACAAGCCTGGGATCGGGCTCTCCTCTGAACGCCGCCGCTGCAGCTCTCTGACAAAGCTGGGAAAAAAAACCAAAAAAAAAAAAAAAACCCCAAACCCCTCATTGAGTGAAGTGCGCTGGCTGAACACGCTCCCAGGCTCTCCAGCATGGGTCGGTGTTGTTGACGTCCAAAACAAATGACGCTGCTCCACAGCGTGAAAGGGGATCTGCTGCAACAGATCTCCCCGAGAAAAAGGCTTTCTTCAACTTCTCTTCACGCCGCACTTCCCCGATCAGCCCAGTGGGAAGAGCGCAGCTGTTATTGTCGGCTTGGCGGCGCAAGACGGGAGAAATAGATTTTGGGGGCTCCAAAAAGGCTCACAGTGCCACTGGCCGGCCAAACAACGGGAGCAACAAGATCACACCTGAGGAAATCCATACATCCAGTTAAAGAAGAAAGACAAGTTCATCATTTCACTCTCCTAGTTTTAATTTCAAATTATTTTAGAGCTCTTACAAAGTTGTTGGGTTGTATTCTTTAAAAAAGGATTTGAATTTATACTTCCAAGGAAAAAGAGCTCTTTTTTTGTAAAGTGACTGCTGGAAATATTTGGTGTCGAGTTCAGTCTCATAATTTAATATTTACAGCAAGAGCTAAAACAATTCATTCATTAACTAATTTAAAAGGTATTTTTCATGATCAATCACAATAAAAGAAAAGACAAAATACATGAATTAACCCAGTTTAGTCGCAATGATACAAAAAATATTTAGAAACTTTCACAGATAAAATTGGGGGTGTTTTTAATTTCCATATATAATAAACCCATTAAAGCAAAGACAAGAAAAGGATTTTCTGTTCGGCATTACATGTGCTGATCAGTTGGTGATATATTTAAAGACAAATCAACAAAAAGAAAACTCTATAGTTCTATAAAATCAAAGTCAGATTACTCAGAGAGACCTGAGGACATGGAAACCTGCACATCTACAGTCTTCAGACTTCTAGAAAACACTTCAGTTTTAGACAAGCTAGTAATGTCAAGTCTCAGACTATGAATGGAGGGAGCCGGACTTCTTTTACTTTTACTTCAAGTTGCATCTAGGAAGCACCAGCTGCCTTGATTCTTTAAGAGTTCCCAAAAGCTGGATGTCTGAAGGTTTACACCAGCTTGTTGAAATATGTCTATGTTTATTTCTCTTAATGATGGTGCTTCTAAAGCTGTGAGGATGTCTGTAAGCAGAGCAAATGTTTAAAGCAGTATGATGACTAAAACCTTGTGATGGCCATGATATCATATCATACTTACAGCATATAAATATATCTGTTTTTCAGTGGCTACCACGGTGGCTTACTGGTTAGCACTGTTGCCTCACAACACAGCAAGAAGGTTCCTGTGTGGGTGTTGTCCCCATGCTTGTGTGGGTTCTTTCTGGGCACTCCGGTTTCCTCCCACAGTCCAAGAACATGTATGTGAGGTGGACTGACAGCTCTAAATTGCCTGTAAGTGTGAGCGTGCACGGTCGTTCATCTTATGTATGTGATGAACTGGCGACGTGTACAGCTGGGTATCACCTGTAGTGGGCCGGGACAGGCTCCAGCAGACCCCCGTGACCCTGTAGATGGATTCAGTGGGTACAGAAGATGGATAGATCTATTTTTCAAATGTAGTGGAGTTAAAGTACTAAGTTTCACGAAACAAAATCCTACTTCAGGGCTTGTTGGCATGCTTTATACCATCAGTAATATTTGTCTTTCTTGCCATATGTTTGAAATGAGAAGTCACGCTGACTGAAAAACTTTTTTTTTTTTTTTTTTTTTACAAATGATTAAGGTTGGCAGAAACTAAAAATACAAAACATTTAAACATTTTATTTGCTTTTTTATTTAACAAGAATCACATAACAGCAGATGTAGGCAGCAAGCCCAAGGATGCAACTGTGCCCACTTTTTACAATAAACTCTGAATCCAAAGGTCCTTTGAGCTGTAACCTGTGGGTGAACAGTACGGTGGAAAGGATAATATTATATTTTCTTTTGCATAATTTAACCTAGGGATTGAAAGACAGGAGTTATTATTCAGTAGAAAAAGACAGGGTCAATCTTTAGTATATTTTCCACTTAATGCTAGAGGAAGTTGACCAAATGTGTCTCCTCCTTCCACCCTGATGGGTTTGCCCCCCGACCCCTCCCACCTTTGCAGCCTGATGATCCACTGAGGAGGATATGATGCCTAAAATGCACCCTTGGAAAAACAAAGTGGAGTATAAATCTGTTCCCAGTGACAGGAGATCCTCTGCAGACGTCACTTAACCAACCCACTTAAATCGCCACCTGGCAACCACCCTGTGTGACATCTGCACAGCTGGAGACGCCCGTCTCATCCGTGATCCTTATTTCACACGGAAGAAAGTGCACCTTGTCATCGCTTCCTCTACGGCCGAAGAAGGCTCTGGTATTATTCCTGTTGAGGGCGGTTGTTCGGGGAGTGCTTGGGGCCTCTGGCTTTCTTCTTGAAACAAAAGAGTGCTACTTCAGGAATGCTGGGAACCAGTCAGGACTGGTTTACTGCATCTCTGACCAGGAGCTGGGCACTTTAATGCAATTCACAGTAGTACATTTAGAAGCAAATATCTCTATAGCCTTTGGTGTTAAACTAAAATGTACGTCAGCTGACTTGACCAGATGCTCACATGGCTTACTCTTCACCTCTGCTGAAAATATCTCATTATTGTTAAACCTAAAGCTACCTCAAACTCTCCACTGTCATCCTGGCTGATCTATCTACCTACCTGTCTATCTATCTAACTATATATTTTTTATTTAGATCTAGCAAACTTGGACAACAAGAGCTTTTATGATTTTGCTTTTAGGTACCGCCACAATGAATGTGAAATAAAACCATAAAACTCTGATTAAAGTGTAGACTATTCACTTTAAGAGCATTCACATACAGTATGTATAGCATTTACCACTTAAATAATGTCCATTTTAATCATATACCTCAATTTTCAGGGGGTCAAAAATATTTGGACAAAGTAACACAATTGTATATATGACCTTCATTTTTACTACTTGGATGCGGATCCTTGGCCGTCAGTTCCTGGACGTCACTTCTTCTGCAGAGATGCTCAACCTGGTCAAGACTGCAGCCACCATCAGTTGCTTGTGGGCATTTCTGTCTTTGGTTTTTTCTGTCAGTAACTGACAAACACGCTCTGCTGGGTTGAGATCAGGTGACTGACTCTACCATTTAAGAATATCTTCTTATTTGCCTTCCACTACTCTTGAGCTGCTTTCGTGGTACGTTTACAGTCATTATCTACCTGCTCTGTAAAACGCCGTCCTATCAGCTCTGTAGCTTTTGTTTGAAGGTGGGTGTAGCCCTACACCTCAGAAATAATCCTGCTACGTCTGTCAGCAGTCCCATCATCAGTAGTGAGCCGGACCCAGTGACAGTCATGATGAGAAGGAAACAGCACGGAGAAGGAACCGCTCATGAGCTTTTCTCTTCCTATCATTCTGATACAAGCTTATTTTGCTTTTACCTGCCAAAAGAAGGTAATACCTGGACATGTGTGGCTTTTTCTTTTCCAGTTCTTGAGTTTTCCAGGTTGTGCCTGGTGAACCAGCTGTAATTACATTCATGAAATGACCTCCTGAGTGTAGATTTGAACGTGGAAACAGATACCTTCTCCAGAGGAGTCTTGACTCCTGCTCATGTTGGGAAGGGTTTTTCTTCACCTGTGGTCCTCCAGGCTAGAGCCTTGCATTGGGACTGGGGGCCCGCGGGAGGGGCGGTTTAAAAGTTTCATTGGGCGGGAGCGGGCGGCAAAAAATAAACAGCCCGTTCCGAACTTGGTGGTCGTGATGGAGAGTGCAACTGAGGTTCGTAACAAAATTGAGGCTGGAGAACATGAAACTAAAGAAAAAAAGAAACAAAAACGCTTCAGATGTGTTTAATTAAAACATTTCTAATTTCATCTAAAGGTGCAAAAGAAAGGATTCATAAAATGCGCTTTGACATGGTCCCAGTGGAGGACGCACCGCCACCAGTGGAAAAAACCCCAGATCGGTTCTGAGTGGGGGGAAGATTCCTCCTTCTCTTCACTCTTGGACAACCCAGATCCACGTGGGGTGCTTCAACGGTGGACATTTCACGAAGGGAGATTCCCTGCGCTGTCAGAGCTGGCCAGGTTGATTTGAGGTTTACCTGCGTCTAGTGCGCCATCGGAGAGGGCCTTCAGTGTCTGTGGGCGCATTTGAGAAGAAAGACGCAGTAGCCTGGAACCAGAATCTCTCAGCGACACACTCCTCCTGCACAGCAGTCTTAAGTAAAACAGATGTTGATTCATTTAACCATGGTATCCTTATTTTTAGTCTTGCTGTGTTCATTCATTGTACTAATGTACAGCAAGTGCGATTTCTTTCTTTCTTTTCTTTTTTTTTTTAAACCTGCCTCTGGGTTTTCAGTTGTTTAGAAGCTCTTGTTCAGGTTTAATGTGACTTTAGAACATTTGAAGATTTGCTCTTTCAAAACTGAGAGATTTTTTAAATTTAATATATTTTTATTGAGGCTGTTCTTCTGTCAAGACCAACTAATGAAATGGTTCTAATAAAAGGGTGCAGATGAACTTATTTTAGTTGGCCTATATATGAGTTGGCAGGAGAGGAGGGTTTGGAGGCAAATATTACCGGAGCGGGTGGGAATGGGACAGAAAAAATAATCCCGGCAGGGCTCTCCTCCAGGCCTCCAGGCCTTGACCTCAGCAGTTCTTTTGTTCTTTTTAATGTACCAACTGTCCATTTGCTTTCTCTCTCCTGCACATTTAGATGATTTTCTTCAGCCTGACAGCCATCTTGACTTACATTAAGACCTTCTTGGGTCTGACAGCTCCAGTCAGACATCTAAATACTTGATAACTCCAGACCTTTTCTTTGCTTCATTTGTCTTGATTTCATGAGTAAATCCCACCTGCACATTTAACTTCACGTCTCACTCCATTGTGTAAATACTTCTGAGCCCCTGAAAATGGAGATACTTCATTTAAAGAGTCGTCATTCTTAAATGGAAAATGTTATTTTGCAAACAAGAAAAAAAAACAAATTAATTACATTTTTAAAAAAAGAACATTTGTATTGGAAAGAATCTCACCACAATGACAGCTGAAACAGCTCACTAATAATATCAAATCAAATGCATACAGTACACATGAACTACTGGGAATAAATGCCCAGCGACAAGTATGCACAGAATCAAATACTTTGTTTTCTCAACATCTCAGTCTACAGGATCATTACATAATTCAAATAAACTATATCCAGCCTATCAAGCAATGGCTGGGGGTGGAAAGTGAAATGCCAAACATAAAGTTTGATTTTCTACTCAGTGTCTGCTGACAGTCCATTTAACATATTGAGAAGAGTGTTTACACTGACAAGGTAAGCAGGGTGTAACATGATGTCACCAGGGACTGGGACAGGTTCCACCTCCCTGACCTTACAACGGGATGAAGCACTTCTGAAAAATGCACAGATGAAATGCTACATAGTCCGAAGCTAATCCTTCACACCTCTGCATTTTAAATGAATGCAAACAGTCCAATCTCTGCCATTGGCACTAAAACATGTAAATAAAATCCACGATATTGTTAACATGAAGGTGTGTGAGTGGCAGCCTCTGGGATGTGAGTGGCAGCACTGTTCTCGGTGTCTGGGTCTTTGGCTGGCTGTACCTCAGAGCCAGCCGTCAGCACCGACACCTTCCGGGTGAGCCTCTCAAGGACCAAGTCAGCCGTGCAAGTCAGACTATGCTAAAAAAAAAAAAAAAAAAATGAAATAACACAACAAAAGGTCAGATACAGGGCATGTGAGATGGTGTCGCATATCTGAAACCACCATAGCACAACTCATGACGGCTGCTGTCAGTGCAAAACATGTGCTAAGTGGGAAATATTTATTCTTCAAAATTTTTCCTTCGTTGGCAGACACAATGAAACGAGGCATCACACAAACAAATTCATCTCTCCCTCTCTGAAGGTGAACAAGCAAACCCCTGAAACAGCATGATACCCCTGTAGAGCACGTGCACACCTGTAAGATATGCAGTCCCTTCAGTGTCAGCACAGCCAGCTCCCTCAAACCATCGCCAGTTAGGTCCAAGTAGGTGATGGACAGCAGAGGACTCTTAAAGCTCCGTCTCCACTGCAGATCAAACTGTCCATCTGGTCCACCGCCTCTTAGCTGAAATTTGTAACAAAGAAGCTCCTGCATGACAGAGAGGCAGAAGATTGCGTTGTCAGTGAATATTCCCAGGTCTGTCTGGATGCTGTGGATTATAAATGTGTGTGTCATGTGCTCATCAGTAACGAGGGGATGTGACCTGTCCATATGTTCCCAGCAACACTTCCTTCTGTCCGTCAAAGTCTAAGTCAATGACCAGTGCACAAATCACAGCGTCCCACTGATCGCTTTCTGAGAGACATGTGGACCAAGACAAGCCACGCTCCAGGACATCTCTGAACAAATCACCGTCACATGAGAGACATTTACTATGACTTTTCATGCTGCGTCATCGTTTTAATGATGCTCTTTGACACCAACCTGTAGACAACTGCCATCTCTATCGTACTGGTTATCAGGAGGTTGACACACTCCATTTCCTCATCTAAAAAACAAACAAACAAACAAAAACACCAACGATCTGAGGCACACTGCAGATAACGAGAAGAGTCAAACCTCAGCAGAGGCGTGACATACTTTTGTCTCCGATCGGCTGGTTGGACTTTGTTTGATGGCTCAGTGGGAAAAGCAGCACTCTGGAGATTGGACTGTCAAATTGTACTCGCCAGCTCTGCAAAACCTCTTACAATAAAAAAGAAAGAACAAGAAGAATTATAAATACAAAGAGAAACACTGCTTCAGCACCTCAAGGACACGATTCCTCAAATCATTGATGAACAACAACGGAGAAAAATCTGACAAAAACATAAACTAGGTCCCACTACCAACTGTATGCACATGCACAAAAGTACCAATTTATCAAAATCAATAAAAATGTGTTTGATAAGTGAAGACACAAGACCTGGTTGATATTTTAACATAATGATCGCTCCGTCAGGGATTTTCCATGAGGGATTTAACATTTGTCCTCTGTTCATATGTCGTCTTAAGAAGCGCCTCGTGTCTACAAAATACTGACCGATGTGGACACGTTCACAACTACTGTGCATAATTTTACAAGTGAGGTAAATGGGTTTGCACTGGTCCACTCAGAAATGCAGACAGTTCAATGCTAAAGTGAATAAACTCAATTTTGTTTATGGTTCAGTGGCTTTGACTCCAGAGATGTGAAGACCTGGTGGTGCTCATGCTTCCTCTAGTTCACGTCTTCTTATATGCTGAAACACTGAACACAAAGCTATTCCTTGTTTTACTGATATCTGCAGCGTTTGTGTGGTCAACCATAAGCCGAAGGTAACAATTCTGACTTGAGTACAACCTCTTCAAATTACATATCAGGTCTTAAAATGAGGCAATAAGTGCCTCAAATAAAACTAGGGGGAAAAAAAGCAGCTTTACCGTAGGAGTCAAAAATAAACAGCCACCACCATGTAAAGAACTTAACACATATTAAACTGGGATATAAAAGTCTGAAGTTGGAGCTTGCTGGGGTGTTGACTTCCTGGAAACTGGGCAACCGTCTTTAATGTTTTCAAACTGTGAGTAAATCTTTTTCACTGTAAAATGAGAAATTCAAAATAGTTTGGAATGACCTCGCAGACCTCCCCAGATTTAAGGATGGCAGCGATTACTTGTCCAAGCACATGGCTCCACCATTTCCTCTCTGGCACTGTTGACAAACAGAGGAGCAAACTGCAAAAACCTCTGCTTTCATAGCTGCGCTCGCTCACAGTTGATTAATCCCACCCTAAAGGTAGATAAGTGATTTCTAGATGACAAAAGGTGCCTTCATTATCATGAACTCTCCAAACTATTTACTATTTTTAAGACCTGATGATACTGTATATATATTTTTAATGTCAAGACACATTAAATCACTGTTTTAATAACCTTTTCTGTTATTTCTTTATTTTAGTAGTTCAATCACAGATTAAACAAAAAAAAAGTTGAATCCTTAACACAAGCTGAACTCATTAAATTGCTGCATTATTCAGTTATAAAACACTGTGGTGCATCTTGGACTAACTGCGTAACATTCATTTGTTCTTTTCAGCAAAACTACTCCACCTAAGCAGGATATTTGTGATCCTTCTCATCTCCAGATTTCCACTGAGGGTGTTCTGATTCAGCTGCTTGTCATTACGACAGACCTGTTCCTCTGCTGTGAGTTTGTGGGATCTGTCACGGTGGGACAATCTGTAACCTGGACGTCTTCACAGATGCGAGCTCAGTGAGCTGAAGTATATCTCTCTGGAGCTCCTGCAGGAACTCTGCCATCCAAACCACCCAGTGGGCACCCTCTTCACTGAGCCCCTCCCTCCCCATCCATTTAAACACCACTGCTGCATATCTTTAACTCCATCTTCTGATCTCATCTGCAGGTATCTGTGGCTTCTCTACCTGGTCCAGTCTGATTGACCACAGCCAGTCCCACACAGCCATTCTGACATCCAAACGCTGAGAGCCGCCGTCCGCCTGCTGTGGTTATCATATCCAACCACAACACGCTGCAGAGACGGAGGGGAAACGCACACAAACCATTATGGATCACACATGCATGTAAATGAGGACGTGTTGACTCTTTTTGTTTACAGCCAACCAGACAAAATTTAAAAAAAAAAATGGACAGACTAACTTGCTGGGCAGCTGTAGTAGTTCAGGGAACAGTTTCTCCACCGGCTGCTCTTCAAACTGGTGCAGAGAGGCGTTCTGTCAAAGAGAGCCCAGTCAATGCTCTGATGTTTGCATACTGAGCCCAAGCTGACATCTACTACACATGTGCAAACTCAATCCCATCATGGTTTATCTGCCTAAACTAGGAAACAAAAACAACTTTAACAAAGGAGTCAGAAATAAACATTAAATTCTTTCCTTTCAACTGTTTAAAGCAGTGGTTCTTGTCTGGTCCAGCTTCAGGACACGAGAAGTTTGTCCCCCACCATTGCAGTTATAAGCACATTAGGAATCTATTTTCCATTCATTTAGTGTTGAATATTCAGAAATACTTTTTTTTTCGCTACAAAGAAAGCAAGTTATTCTGTTTGGTAGTAATTCTAGGATGCTTTTCAGACTTCTGAAGGATCCTGATGGCAGATGAAATATATGATGTTTTCAGCATGTTTCGACTCACCGATCCAACAAACCTCAAAACTTCTTACTGAATGAGTTCATTGTCCACATGATGATTTCCTGCAACTACTGGCTTCCTTTAATGTTATCTTTTACTCAAAGTCAAGGTGGATTACCATTTAGTTTTAATGGCACTTAAAATGACAACTCTCGAGCTGGTATTTACACTCACAGGACTCTACCCTTTAACTCTCAAAAGTTAGATTTATCAGAGCAAGCAGAAGTCTATTTCATGACTACAGCTATCAGAGATGGAGCAAATTCCCTCCAGCAGACACCTTTTCCTGAGAGGAAGCACCTCCTCTCACGTGCATGAACAGGTACCGAGAGCACACAATATGTTCTACTTTTTGTTCCTTCTAAGTCTTCAACTGTAGTAATGAATTTGTCCATTAGAATTATATATTTTGACAGTGAGCCTGTGTTATTGTACTTTCAACATTTGACTCAAACACAGTGCCATATAGGTGCAGAAATGTAAATACACCGTCATACACATCAATAGACAAATAAGACACTATTTTCAAGTTTTGACAGAACCTCTGGACCACATCTGACCTCCTTGTACAGGTGGATGCTCTGGTCGTGTCCACTGAGCAGAAACACTGTCTCACTGCTTCCATCAGCAAGCTGCACTCTGTCAAAGGGAGAGAGTTCACAGATCCAGTCAGACATGGTCCAAACTAAAGCTGCTCATCGTCTGAGCAAGAATTATTTACACTTACTGAGAACTTGAGTCGCTTTAATGGAAATCAACTCACTCTGTGTGGTAGAGCTGGAAGGGCGTGAACTGCAGCTCCAGATTCAGACAGCTTTCTGTTCAGAGAAACATGCTTCCATCACTATGTAACAGGCGACAGCATCCTCCACCTGAGGACCCTGTGTCACTCACGTGCGATAGACTCCAGGTTGAACTCTGATCCAGGCTCATAGTCGCAGTAAATGTTCAGGAAGGGTGTAGCTTTGTCACCAGAGTCCTGCAGGGGATGAACAGTTATAATGCTAACAATTGGCTTTGCACATGACTGATGAGCTCATAAATACCTTTATGAAGGTGATGCCCACCACCAGGCCTCTTTTGGGTGGGGACTTGTTGAAGGCATCAATTGATACAATTTCTGCATCAACTACATAAAAGACAGTCAGGGTTTTTGTTTTTAACATCAACTGAAACAGAACACACCTCAATCCCCCCACCCCGGTGGTGTTTCTGAGTACCTGGTATGTAGGTGAACTGGACCTCCTTGGCCACCGGCCGGACCTTCTGCTGCAGCTCCTGGTACCTGAAACACACCACCTTCCCTTTGAGGGTGGCCGCTAACAGCTCCTGTTCCCCCGCCTGACAAAGCCCGTAAATGTTACTCTGGGACGGAAAGCGACTAAAACTGTCCTCCACGAAAGGATACGAATCTCGAAGCATCCTGCGAGTTATTACAAAGAAAAATAAATGTTAGTTACTGAACCTGTTTGTTTGTTTAGAGGAGCTTTATTTACACAACTTCAGTCACGAATACGACAAAACTGCGTTTCGCGAGCAAAGGATATTCTGATCTGAAATTTAAATCATAACTAACACCCTAGTCAAAGGACTGATAATCACGTGATTGTTCAGAATAAACTGACAACATTTTGAAGACACAGACTCAGTAAGTCTGATGAAGAGCGTGATCACGTTATCAAGAACAAAACATCCGGGTTTGCTTCGAGCTGCCTTCACGTTTATATTACATTGTTCGCGGAACTAAAACGGAGAAGAAAATAAAGCTTTTCGGGAAATAAAAGTTGTATCTCTGTGGAAACTTACGTTAAATATATCACTTATAGTGAGGCCAATCACTTCATTTCAGTGTATAAGAAAATCTTTTTAACAGATCTGTATGTTTACATGATGTTCTGAAAGGCATCATCTTGCTTCTCTTCTTTGCTGTTTTTTGTACCGTTTAATCGCTGGTTCCCTCTAGCGGTAGTGCAGCTCATATGACTTCTACTTTAAAATGCCCAAAAGATTATTTTCGGTATAGTTTGCAACTAATTCTATTCGTATCTCGCAAAATAATGCGATTACTGCTGTGGTACCAGAGCCAGTCAGCCATCTATCTATCTATCTATCTATCTATCTATCTATCTATCTATCTATCTATCTATCTATCTATCTATCTATCTATC
>JAOWBL010000006.1:151705-162350 GCA_028564865.1 Zenarchopterus dispar | reverse complement strand
TTACCTTTAACCATCTCTTACAGATTTGAGTGTTTTTACTGATTTTTTTAAGCCAAACAAACAAACAAACAAACAAAAAAACAACCAGTCAACTGAGTTAACCCAGAGATGGATGGGGATGTAGTTTGAGATGATTAAATGGCAGACTGGAAAAAGATTCTCACTTGCTGTAGCCTAATATTTTTCATTTTATCATTTTATTAAAAAAGAGGATTTTTTTTTTTTTTTGCTCATTGAAGCTAAAATAGATACTTTACATGTATAAAGCGCTCCCAGGAGACTAGACATTATCAGTCCATTTCTCCATGGACCGCAATAAAAACAAAGAGTGGGATTTGCAGTGAAATGTTGAAGTAATTTCTTTTCACTCTTCATATATTTTACGCCACATTTTCTCTCAAAACCTCTGTTCAAACATTGTATTTGACAATTTTTTGTCCAAGCTGAGGAATCTTTAATTTATTTCAAAGCTTTAGCACACTTGATTAACAGGAGCTTTTATTATCATTATTATATTTAACTTTTTTAATGCTGTTTACACAAACTTCGATTTGATTTAAAGAACTTAACAACCCTCCTGCAAATCGCTCTAGGATATATATATATACACACACACACACACACACACACACACACACACACACACACACACACACGTATACATACACTTATACAACAGTAAAAGCATCGGTACATCTGACCTGAAATGGTGCTTAACCTTTGACCTACTGAACACCAGAACATTGACATTTACCTCAGGACCAGGTGGATGTGGGACTTTACTGTCTTTGCAGCTATCACTGGATGTGGTGACTGTAGTGGCACTTGAAGAGCTGGTATGAACAGGAACCTGTCCAGAGGCGGGCTGGTGCTGTTCTGGACTTTTCTTGGCTGACGATGTTCGGTTGGTTGTACAGGGAAATGGGACAAACTTATTAGGAGGACTATTTGGTGGGGCGGAGTCTGTGGCTGGCTGAGTTTCGGACTGAATGGTGGAGGAGTTGGCACTGTCTGAGGGCTTGGTAATTGTGCTGGTTACCTCTGGCTGCTGAAGTCTGAGTGGAGCGATGGACGTGGAAGGGAAAGGCAAGGCTGTGATAACAGCATTAACACTGCTCTTCGGTGGTGGGGAACCTCTTCTCCCAACTCCCTCCTCAGAGACAGTGTGGAACTGTGGGACCAGTGGCTGCGCCACATCCTGAAAGTTACTGGCCTCCTGTGATGGCAGAGGGGACACCAGTGTGGGGGGCTCAGAGGACTGAGGCTGAATGGAGACCTGCTGGGCTGACTCAGCAAGGGCCAGGGCCAACATGCGGGCAGCATTTTTAGGAGGTGGAGGAGGAGGGGCAGAAGGAGGAGCTGTAGCACTGAGGGAACGAGGATTGAGGTCCTTTGAAGAGTCTGGACTTATGACTCCTAAGAGGAAAACACAATTATAAGGGATGTGCAGGTGAACAACGAACTTGCATGAGAGCAGGAGGTGAAGGTGACAGGAGAGAGGCAGGTGTTAAGGTGCTTCAGGAGAAGGAGAGGGTACAGTCTAGAAAGGTCCTTCAGCAAGATAAGAAAAGATTCACTATTTTTATCTATGTTGTATTAGCAACACAATACCAAGACAGAAACATGGCAATGAGAAGAGTTAAAGGCTATTCACGGTTCCCTACCTTGGTGCTCCTGGCAGCTGGCAGCCGGGGGCTGCTGTACGCCGTCCTCTCCACTAAGGTATTTAGTGTCCAAGGTGTCAAAGGCTGCCAGCTTAGAGTGGAGCTCCATTTGAAAAGCTTCACTCAGCGACGGCTCAGCCGTCCTCAGCAGCATGCTGTCCATCAGGGAAGGCACGTCCTTGGGTATCGAAGATGGCAATGGCTGAGAAGAGACAGTCTGACCACTTGAGGCCGTCTGACCAGCAGGATTCTTGTCAGGTGTCTCCGAAGAGAAAAGTTCTACAGTGGTAAATTGTGTCAAATTGGTGGCCTTTCCACATTTAATAGGTGAGACGGCCTGTGTGGGTTTATCAGTATGAGAGTAGGAAATGGTGAGTTTCTTGCTTTCAGCCTTCTCTCCATCAGCCAGGCTGCAGTCTGTGGACAACAAGGAGGATGTCAAGCTGCCGAGCAAGGAGGCAGAGAGGAGGTCAGAGCTATTAGTATTGCCACAGATGCTAGTGGGATGCTTCTTTAACAATAAGCTCTCTGCCCCAGCTGGTGATTCATCAAATGGGAAGGCAAATGAGGTGTCAGGGACGCTGCACTGGAAAGACATCGGGTCAAAGTCTAAGGACGCCATGCCGATGTCTGGCGGGCTGAGGTCGACATCTTCACCCGCTGAACGTGGAGGTGAGATGAGAGCAGGCACACAGATGGGTCCATCGTCTCCATCACTGTCCTCAGTGGCATCAAGGTTATCGTACGAGTTGCTATGCTGCCGGCTGTCCAGCAGCTCACCATTAAAGGACGCAGACAGGGCGTCGCTGCTGGAGCGTGGTCGCCGAGGACGGTACACCTTGGACTCCCCTAAAGAAGGACAAAAGTACTTCATCAAAAATAGCATCTGGTGGGCAACAGTATGATGCTAAACAGCCCAAGTAATAAACCACGGGGAGCTCTGACATATAGTGGAGGACCATTATTACCTTCAACGTTATGCAGGGAACTCAGGGACTCTTCACTTTTGGCTGACCTTAATGTTGCTGTGTCTCCTCGACCCCCTGAAATTTAACACAAACCGACTATATTTTCTCTGTAAATTGAGTAATCACACAGTCTGAATTTCCTCCAGGCTGTTTTTCTCGTGGTCGTAGAATAAGGACTCACCAGGCAGAGCCATCGCTTTGAGCTCATTGGGCTCACTGGGGTTACGGTGCAACTTGCGCTTGGACATGGAGGATGACTTGCCCAGGTTGAAAAACGAACGCCAACTACCCACTGGAGACTTCTTGGATTTAATAGGAGGTCTTTTCCTGTGAATAAAAATAAGCACATAATTAACTTCAGAAATCCTAATTACACAGCTCTGAAGAAGGAAGAAAATAAACGATTAGGGAGCTATAACTCAGCTATGCTGTTTAACTGGACCGCTCACTTTGTCCCCGTACTCATACACATGAAGAGAATGAATTCATTGACAAAAGAGTGACACACACTCTTTGCTTTTGTTTCTGTATGTCTCTGTACTGGCTTCTTCCACGACGGTGGGGTGGGAGCTGTGGGGCATGCGCACAGTGTGCAGTCATGCTGCATGTTTGCGTGCAGAGAGCAGACTGACTTCAACAACATTAACCAGGTGGGATAGTCTATGAGAAGTTCAGTCTAGTTTGATTTCAGTTATATGAAGTTGTTTACATGCATTTTAAAATGATGATTTTAGTTGCAATAATTGCATTTTTTCTGAAGACATGTAAACGTACTCAGTGAATCAGTTCGGAGTCCATTCAGTTAGATCAAGCCTGTGAGAAATAAGATAATTGAGACGAATCTCACTGCAGGAGAAAAATGAATCCAGTAGAGGGAGACACAGCCCAGGATTGTCTTTTTTTTTCCAGCAACAATTTCTTTAGCAGGAACACTGTAAAATAAATGTCTCTATATTGCTCTTTGCATTTTATCATACGAGGATGATGAGCGCACAAACCTCTCAGTGGGAAACTCGATGACTGTATGAAACTTTCCCTGCAGAGCGGCTGGACCTTCGCCCACCTCGATGTACTTGCTGTCTTCGGTGACAGGAGAGTTGATCTGAGCTTGAGTCCGAGCTTGGGCTTCTTCCAGACTCAGAAGTTTTGTTGAGGGTGATGAAACCAACAGAGACTTGGGCCGTGACAGTGAGTTGTGACCTGGTGATGTGGAGGTTTGGTCAGTAATAGTAAAGTCTATTTCTAGTTTCCAGTGTGTGTGCAGCAGGTTCAAGCATCTGTGTACCTGTGCCTTCTCTTATCAGTGAGCTCAGCTTTGTGCTGAAAAGCACATCAACATGGTTGAGGATGAACTCCACGACTACAGACTGGATTCGCACTTCCATGAAGGCTGCTGTTCCACTGAAGCATGCAGATTCAATCTGCTTTGACCTGAGACAAGAGGATAGAGAGGGAAAAAGGAAAGATGGGCAAGGTCAGTTTATATGTCATTTGAAATAACCTTTAGTTGGTGACATCAAGCCATCATCTCAATGTAAAAATACAGAAATGACATCTCACCTCAGCAGGTTGGGAGCCCAGACGATGGCCAGGTTCTTACTGTGCATGTTGGTTATGTAGCTGAATGCTGCCAGGCGGGAAAGGTGTCTCATCAGGAATTCCAGGGTCCTGGGAAAATAATACCAATTTGCCAAACTTTACTCCAACTGGTGATGTCTGGACTAATGTCCATAAAAGACCTGTGTCTTCAGAGCATTCGTGTCTCAGTTAGTGCACTGGCCCTTGTGCAATCATTTGTACATTTTAAATGTCCACATGAAGGACACCAAATGAAATTCATTGCCAGAGCAAAGTCCACGTGATGATTCTCAGTGAAAACATTCAGTGAACCACAGCGTCAAATGAAATCTTGATATTAACACAAGCAGGCACAAGCAACAGCTATGAATGCACCTGTCTGTCTGAGAACCTGGCTGTTCTCAGGCCTGCCAGCGACGGGCAGAGTGCTCATAGTCTCACCTGTAATGTGGTGGCGGGAGCTGCTGTATGACATCATGAATCTTGATGAGCCGCTCTTCATCTGTTGCTGCTGAAACAGCCTCCTGTCACAGAAAAGCAAGGTCAAACCTGGGAAAAGTGTGGACATTTTCTCTTCATAAGTGGTGCATGGTGATGCACATAGGACATGTGGCGCCTTCCTCTGCTTCGCTGCCAAAACACTCACAACTATTTACTTCATCTGCAGCTATGACTGTTTTACTTGAAGGTTACTGACGGACAGTCTATAGATGGAGAGAATGAAGAGTGCATGTATAATATTTATAAGCGCTGTCATATGAGTGTGTTGGTGTTAAAGGGTAAAAGAGAAACACATTGTAAAGTGCCGTGTAGACCCTGGACAGGGTTAAAACGGTCCCATACATCTGCAGACCTTTTAGAAAAAAATCAAAAAGAAATTTGAGGTACAAAGTACCATTCACATTTCAACTGACTCCTGTTCTTAGAAAAGAAACAAAAGCAACCCAACAACTGTTTTTAGTATCATGTTGAAATAAAAGAAACTGGTGTGTGAGAGGGTGTTGACATGCCAGGACTTCACTTACTGAGAATTTCTCATAGAGCTGGTAGGTGAGCAGAGGGTTGGGCAGCTCTCTGAAGTAGAGCTTACACAGCGAGCCAACACAGTGGATGTCCTGGATGTAAACATCTTTAGTCAAGTCAGGGATTTGCTCTGAGTCAAACTCGTGCCTAATGGAGGGGAGAGGAGGCAAAGCAACAATTACAGTCCAACAAAGATGACTCCTACCACGTTCACAATACAAACATTATTGTAGTGATTCTCCTCTGAAGATAAGATTATCAACATTCAAAGGCATGGCAGCATTTTGTATTAAAATGTAATGAAGAACAACTGCTCTTTATATTTTTTGTTCCACAAATTCAAAACTGTCTGGAAAAAAAAAGGTGCATCGTTTGAATAAAAGTCACATCAGAGTTAGATGCAGGAGTTCCTGCATCATTCCTGCAGACTGTATTCAACCAGCGAGCCTCTTGTCCTTACCTCAGTTTCTGAATATTTGAGGCAATCCCAGAGAGGCGGTAAATGCCGTCCACCACACCGTGCTTCTCAATGAACTCTGTGCAGCTCTTAAGGACCTGGGGCACTGCCAACAGGAAAAAAAGAAATCATCATTCTCCTTTCTCAAATACAAGTACTACAGGGTCATGAAGTGAATGCCTGTTGTTTCTGAAGTGTGAATAGATAGTGGTCCGACTATAGTTCTGGTGATCTTCTGACAAGATGTTGTAAAGACATTATTAGACTTTATTTTTCCTTTGGACTTCTGGAGCTGAAAACAAACAGCCTCAGAAGCACAGTGATTTCATTTTCATTCATCTCTCCATGAATCATACAGACAACCTGTTCTGATGACTTTGTGAGTGTTTACATGAGAGATAAGGACAGTGTGCATGTGTAGAAACAGATTCCCAGACCTCCAACCAGCACACATTATTTAGAGACTGTGAGAGACAGACATTCCCCAGAGCAGCTGCTGTGTCATGTTGCACAAAGAGATAACAAAGACGCAGCTCAACCTCTTCTAGCAGAGGAGAGCACTAGCTATTGTTGATATCTCATCTTATATCATTAACACTCCTTGTCTCGTAGTGTGTAGGCACCAAACATACAAAAGAGCTCTGAGAAATGTTGAATTGTTGTGCAACTTTGGCAAAACAACGCTGGACTTCCTGGCTTTAATTACTTGATTAATAACCGGATTGAATAACTTGAATTAAGCTTAGTTTCATTGTTCGCTGTAATGATTTTTATGACTTTAACCCTGCAGTGAGCGTCTGATCCCTTTATGAAAGGCTAAACTAAATTTACAGCAGCTGGAAATAAAGCTGTTCCCATCGTGTGACAGTATCACCAACACTGATCCGTGACAGGAACTCATCAAATGACTCTGACTCACTGTCAGCTAACGCGCTGGAAAGATGAGCGCTCTCACGTCCTCACACAGAGCAAGACCCATTAACATGAGCAACTTTTCAAGTGTGTGGTAAGTTACTGATTAGTGCTCAACATCAGAGCATCATCACAGACAGTGTTAGAAAGTAAAGGAGGACATGAACCCCCTGCTCGGTCACAGATCAGCACATCAGCTCACCGTCCAGAAAGTCAAAAAGCTCAGAAAACCTGCAGCAGTTGGATCAAAATAACAGCTGGAAAGAGCTGGCAAAACTGGTGCATACTTTTAGCATGATGAGGAGTAGATTTGCTCTCAGAGAAACATTAGCTCACTACCAGAAGGAGTTTTATGCTGTTTAACAACCTTTATCCCATTTTCATTTTTAATTCTAATTAAAAAGTTAATCACAGCAGCTTCACACAAGTGATATCAATCTTCTTATAAATAATAATTACAATAAGACTTCAAGAAAGAAACAGGATTTCAACTGCTCACTGATGATGGCTGGAATAACTTGTATTACTTATTTAAGTATACAGAAGAACTTGTCAAGGCAGGTGGGATACAAAGAACATTAAGTCCTATTCATTAACTGAATTAATTTAAACATACAAATGGTAAATCTAACTATGCATATAATTAAAAGAGATAAGTGTTATCAAAGTGAAATCTTCTAGATGTTCCTCACCATCATGGCCTGAGTTGAGGAGATGTTCTCCCAGGTCACAGCCAAACACCCTCTCCCGAAGGATGCCTCTCTGCTTCAGCTTCTGCTTCGTAGGTCTGGACTTCATGAAGGAGCGCAAGAACGTGATCAGCTTCCCGTGTTTCTTAGATACTGAGGAGTCAGTGAAGAAAGAAAGGAAGCGTCTCAGATACTTCACACAACCGTTTGTAAGCTTGAGGCCAAATTAGCACAAGTTCAATCTGTGCACGGGAGTAAAATCCTGCAAAAGCTCCTCAAAGCTGCTCCATTGTGCACTTCAGCTTCATTCTAATGCAAACATTTCTTTTATGAATGTGCAGTTTCCTTGAAGCCAAGGCTGCTCTCTTATGTGCCACCTCCCAGGCAACTACAGAGGAATGCTCCACACCACCACTAGCATCGTCCACTGGCCTTTAAACTCCCCACCAACATTGATCATATACAGCGCCCTGGAGAGGAGTAAGCTCCTTAAACTAGATGCTGTGCTTTGGAAAGATGTGGAAAGGCTATGAATGAATCAAATGATCAGAATACTTTTGAACACTAAACAATGAAACTGACCACTCTAGACATTTTACAAAAAAAGAAAAAAAAAATCTTCCTGCAAATTTCAAAAGTTGCAGTGTTTTTAGCACGTTGAGGTCAGTTCACTCCATGTAGCTGTGCCTGAAGCTTTATGAAATCAGCTCTTTAAAACACTTCCTTTGCTCCATTTATCATACCTCCACAACTTTACATGGAGGTATAATGGACAGTAAAAAGGGGCTTAAAGATTTCTTTTTAAGTAATGACAGAATGAAAATCTAAACAAACTTGCTGCCTGATCTCCAGCACGGAAATAACTGAACAGTGGAAAGTGCAGAGCGTTCTGGAGGTGACGCCATCAATCATATTTGCTTCTCCCTTTAAAAAGGACCAAAGGAAAAAATTGTTACATTGAATGTGAAAGTAAAAACAAAACTCTGTCTGATACGTCATCAGCTGCAGTGTGTCCATCTACACAAGTGAGACCGCGTCCAGCACAGACGTGTGAAGATCTCCGATGGAAAAACATCCTAGAAAACATTTTTGCATCAACAAGCAGAAATAATAAAAGAACGGAGTAAACAAGATAGTTATAACTTTGTTGTTGTGTAACAAAATGTAATTTTAAGATGTTTTTATGTGAGAATATTCTAACTTTATATCTGTGGTTATGTTAGCAAGATAGGAGCTATTTTAAAATTTCCTCCTGATATTTTCCATGTGTTTTTCTTTTAGCTATCACCAACCTTTATTTATCGACAGACAAAAAACAAATCATAGAAAGTTACGGTTATAAAGCACATTTGCCAGAGTCCATGGTCCATTTCGAGTCCTAATAATGTTAATATGAAATCATGTAATTAAACTGTCTACATCTGTGACTACCTGCTAGTTGAGCTGTGATGCTGTGAAGTACACAAGTCCATCTGTCTTCTAACTGCAGGGAGTTCTTTCAAGTTGTAGCTGAAGCATCAACTGCCAAACACAAGTCCAAACTTGGTGGACTTGGATGGAGAAATGATGAAAGACTGCTCTGAAATCTCAGATTGTTCTCAAACAAGTAACTCTCTTCCTGGTAAATGATCAGCTTCAGTTCCCTTTCAAAGGAAGGTGGGATTTTATGTGTTTTAGTGTCACCTAGCTCTCGTGGTCTCCCATCTCTGCTCCCTTTCAGTAAAACCTAACAAAGTAACCTTGGACTCTTAAGACAACTTTGTCTTACTTTATGGGACGATGTTACACATCAACCATGATGGGATTATCTCCCACTGATGTGGAAGGAGAAAGTGTCAAAAGAGCAAACAAAATCTAGAACCGTTTCAGAAAAGTGACTCGACCTCCAACACCTGAATAAAGTTCCTTGCTGCTGCTTCAAATGCAACTTCACTGAAATCTAGTCAACCAGTTTGTAACTTCTGAAATAAATTCTTCTGGCTAACACTTGTCTGATTAACCCCCCCCCCCAAAAAAAACCCATCAAAAGCCAACGTTTGAACCCTTAATGTCTATTTTGGGCTAGTTTAATAAAATGGGACCATCCACTCTGAATTCTCTGTACCTTCATCTACAAAACATGAGAGCTCAGTCCATCTGAGGGGAATGTGGAGCTAGAACTCTCCCCTCAGGAAGAAATTCCTTTGAGGTGCCGCAACTGCACACAAATCCACCGAGGCAGCTTTGTTTACTTACTCCAGTATCTTCAGGGGGGGTCGGGGTCAGGCCTTACTGTGCAACTGTCTCGTCTCACACTGAAACATCACAGATGTCAGTAAGAAAAGTTCAATAGCAAGCATGCCCAGGAGGACAGACCGACGCTCCAGACTGGGAGGACAGACCGACGCTCCAGACTGGGAGGACAGACCGACGCTCCGGACTGGGAGGACAGACCGACGCTCCGGACTGGGAGGACAGACCGACGCTCCGGACTGGGAGGACAGACTGACTCTCCTGTTTGCTTACCATCACAGAAGACGACAGCTTGCATTTCTTTTTCCCAAAGTGGAACTTTTTAAATGAGTTCTTTAATTTTCCACAACTTTCAACATAAAATATATTAGCATGCTGACAATGTAGTTAGGGAAGTGGAAAGTGAATATTTGTAATGCCAACGGAGAAACAAATGTGTACATCAGAGGCTGTAACACAGTGTTATACACTTCTGAAACGAGATTATTGCAGCTGTTAAACTAACTGGTTTTTACAGTTGTTGTATGAATCCCGGCCAGCACCGTTATTATGAGGGAAAAAGAAAAGAAGAGAATAGGTCAGGTGTCTCTTTGAATTTAAACTGTGAGAAGGGAAATAAGAGCCAGTAATCTGAGCTTTTTTTTTGTGCGCACTGAACAGATAAAAGCAGAGGGATATTTGTTGGTTTCACTTGAGAAACGTAGTCGAGTGTGTTTGAGGTTTTTCCTCAAGAGAAGCTGGTGAGAGGCTGGGAGTATGACTATCATGAGGTCAGCAGAAACGAGGCCAAGCATTACAGCGGGAACAATTACAGATGGAATGGGAAACATCATGCTCTCTCCAGCCCAAAACCGACTGCATTCATTCAATTAGCTGGAAGATTTTCAGCGTCCAGGGACGAGGAAAGTTCCAGCTTCACAGCTAACTCAGGCTTGAATCAAGGCAACTGGGCTTCATTTCGTCTGTTCTTAAAGATGTTTCACCTTCCATCCAGAAGATATTATCAGTTCCAAATGACTGTTGGGAAGTTTTGAGTCGATAAGCTCTTTTTGATAAATCTTGTGAAAATCGCTGACCTTCCTGTCATCCATGTAGATTATTAAATCTTGTAAATTGTTTACT
>JAOWBL010000006.1:140034-150981 GCA_028564865.1 Zenarchopterus dispar | reverse complement strand
CAGGGTGTACCCCTGCCTCTCACCTGAGACGGGCTGGGATAGGCTCCAGCAGACCCCCGTGACCCAGAAATGGAACAGCGGGCTTGGAAAATGGATGGATGGATGATATGATAATGATCAGGGTCGGTGGGAAGGAGAGGTTGCTGGATGGGTGGGACTGATTTTGTTTTTACTGGTAAAGCAATGTGTACTACATTTTATTCTGCAAAAAGTGCTATATAAATAAACTTTGATTTGATTTGAACTATGTTACCAAAGTATAATCTAATGTAGAAAGCCCCAATGATAAACAATGATGTTTCCTGGTGACCGAATGACTATAAACATCAATGCTCATTAGCATACAGAAACATTAAGAAGCTACAAGTGAAACTTGACGACCTTCCTCCTGATTCCAATGTTTGTTTGATGACAGCTTACTACTTTGAAAAATGTTTTATCTGTATTTGTTAAATAAGAAGTGATTTTCCCTTGATCTGATACCTAAATTGAAGTGAGAAGTTAACTATCTGAATTTAAAAGAGTAAATAGACGTTAATATTGAATGTCCTATGTATTTTTACATGACACAGAGATAAAGACCTTTGTGTGACAGCTGGATTTTCAATATTTGCTAATTCTGTTTTTTTTTTTTTTTTTACATAGATCATTTTCAGGAAAGGTGAGCCCAGAGGGTTCTCATTCAAAGGCATCCACATCTGAATCATCTGAAGACACTCATACTCAGCTTAAGAAGAAACCATACCCAAGTCCAGGAAAAGAGGAATTATCTTTGTACAAAAAGACCAAAAGAGCAATAACAAGCAAGAAGCATATCACAAAGCACAAAGCTGAAGAAACTACACATATTGAGCTCATTAGCAGAGGTCCAGATGGACGATTTGTCATAGATCCCACCAATGCAGAAATGTCTGTCAGGCCCCGGCGAATCAAGGGCTTCCCCTTTGTAGAAGAATCTGATCTCTATCCAGAATTCCGGCAGTCAGATGAAGAGAATGATGAACCGAGGCCTCTACTTCCAATTATGGCTCCCCTTCAGCCTCACCAAATTTGTCCCATTTCCAGTCAGGAATCTTACCTTCAGCCACCAGCCTATAGCCCTAGTTTTCACAGGCCTTTCAAAGGTACGAGTATCATGAAAAGTAGTCAGCTCCAAGCCACAGAGCAGATACGAGACTCCCTCCACCACAGGACTTTCTATGGCTATTTAGGACCAACTGGAGACCATGAACCTTTGCCTCTTTTCTACATGCCTGAAACCAGCTCACTCAGTTCTGTTATGTCCTCCCCACCATACCTTTCTGAGAGTCATTTTACTCACACTATGATACCTGAGGAAATGGGAGAGTGTGATTTTCCACAATATGTCATTTCCAGTTTCCCACTTCCTTCGACATTCACCTCTTCCTATCATTCTCCAGAGATTTGGGAGGGACTGGATTTCACCTTTTCAGGTTTTGAGGGGCCTCAGATAAATTTTCCACCACATTATTCTTTGGATTTTCACAATGAACTCCCCAGTTTTCATCCACCTCATGTTTTTCCCTTTAGAGCTTTCCAAAGCTCTTGCCTTTCAGTGCCCAGCTACCCAGCTGTCCTGCCAGTGGAACATCCAAATAGGCACTCAAGCATGTCTCCCTGCAAGGCCAAGCCTCATGGCTCCCCGGCCAGGCATTCAGCTATGCAAGAGACACCTTTAGGGCAGCTAAGACACACAGGCCAAGGCACTGGTGTGCCAGTTTTGCCTTACACTGATCCATTGACCCATATCATCCCTCGCCCAATCAGTAGTCTGGATACACAATGGTTTGAAACCACCCATCATTTTAGCTCCAGGCATACTCAAAGGATGGATTCGGACATGCATCAGGTAGTTCTCCAGCCCTCTCGACTCCCACCTCTAACTCAAAGTCCTTATATCTCTCATGAGGGTACCCCAGAGACTGTAGTACATCCTAGGCCATGCCCCAGCTTTGTCCAACCTTCAACACTCCCAGGCATGTCTGAGATTACCCTCCTTCCTCCTTCTACAGCCAACTTCTCAAGAAGAACATCTCCCACTTCCTCATCTGCTCAAGGCCAGAGCGGCACTATAGCACACCCTATCTACTTCTCCCACATGGCTTTTGCCACCTCTGCAACCAGCTACCCATCTTCCCCATCATCCACCCTGGATAACAACAGCTTATTTGGGCAGATGCCAATTCAGAGGAGGACTGAGGAGGTGATTCTTCCATCTGAGCCATCTCCACCTTATTTGTCAGCTTCAGGGTAGGTCTGTTAGGCAGAGAGGGATACCATTTGTGTCATCTGCCCCAGTCCATGCTTTGACATTTAAAGGTGCTCTGATATTTTGGTTTTTCGCCAGTGTAGTTTCAGCTTTTCAAATGAGAAATCAATGTTGGAGTATTAACCCACTGAATCTGTGAGGTATTGTTTCAAGCTGATCATCTGGAAAGATGCTTTGCATTTATGAATCAAGGTACTAAAACATTCAAATTACATGAAATTATTCTTTGACGGTACTCTCATAGTCACAAATGTAATGAAACTGAAATTTTATCACAGATGTAATTGAACTTAATTGAAATATCAGGCCTTTAATAGTTACATTCTACTATGGTTAGTACAACATGTGTATAAATTGGCTCAAGCCCCTACAAAACTGGGAATTTTCAGACATTCTTCCATCTGTGTCATGCATTACCCTGCTTTCCCCTAGCAGGATTAAGCCCATTATTTTCATAAAATGATTCTCAAATTTTAAAAAAAAAACATAAATTCTTGTCTTTTTCCAAGCCTTGGAAATTTCCTTGATCATACATAAGGATGCTGTAAGAAGAGTTCATTTTGGCAGGCCCTGTGGCCCATCAGGCCCATCTGTGGCCTTTCTATCTTGATTTCATAACCGATTCTACCTTTCCTTCCAGTCGCTCAGAATTTTCATAACTTCTTTTTCCTTCTCTATGACCCTGATTTTCCCAAAACTTTAAATGCCCTTGGGTACAGTTTTGTGGGGAAAATGTGTCACAGGGCCTGTCACTTTCACTTGTACTACAGTATTTCCATTGAATTAGGGGCACTTGAGTGATTCTAAATGATTGCAGGACTCCTGGGCCCTTAACTGCTTTGTTTTTGATTGATCTCAGCTATCTGGGCAGCGTTGTTGTGACCAGGTCCTCTACACCGCAATAGGTAAGGGTTGGATCCATGTCTGAAAGGGGGGGGTTAGCAGGTGGGACTTTTTTTATCACGTTGTCCTTTAAAGGGGAATACAACAGTCTAAGTTTATTTTTGATTTCTTCTTTTTTTCAACAACCACAATGTATTTTTTCAGATTTTTCCTTTTTTTTCAAAGTGGCTATGCATTTTAATCTCTGCAGATTTAAGAAAAGTATTCATTCTAACTGATATGCATATGCCATCTGATAGCTGATACTATTCAAAGTAAGTTCATGCTTGAGTTGTTTGCTAACTGAGTACAATGTCTTGGAATATTTTGACATAGTAATGTAAGTACGGGAAAAAAATCCAGGTGGGGGGGGTCATATACCATGCATTTTCCCAACCAGTCTGGGTGTCACAACTCCTCCGATACAGCCCATTATAGAAAAATGTAGACATATTAGCAGTGCTTCAGGGCACACAATGTGACCATCAATTTTCATCACTTGGTCAAAGGCTGAAGAGTATCATTCGGGGACTCCGTTAGAGAAAAATCCTCAATGGGGTTTACATTTCATCCCCCTCAGTGTCCCTTGGCAACCCTGTGTCACCACTGAGTATGGTTGTGATCACATCCCCATGTATTGTCCCACCAGTTTCTCAAAACCTGGGGTCTGTGTGGGTGTGAAATGCCTCCAGGTGAAGGGAGTCAGTTCAGCCAGAGGTCCCAACTGGGACAGCGGCTCCATAAATACCTCTGTCTGCTTTGCAGCCTGGGCCTGCAAAAGCTCAAGCTGACAGAACCGACTCTCTGTCTCTTCACATTGAAGCACTGTGATTTCCAGCATCAGATATCCCAGGGCTGCCAAAGGCTGGGGCTGTTGTTGCTGTGGAACCATCTCTTTGTTGGATGCTTGTATTCTCCACCAGTTGCAGCAGGATTCTGCCACTGACACAAAATATCAAGCAGTTTATCCAACCCAGTTTACTATTAATACGAATGTTAATAATAATAATGAAACTCTTTTCAGAGCTCATGCGCATATTTTGTAGATGCATCTCTTCTTGGTTCTCCTGTGTTTCAGTAAGGGTCTTTTCACACTGACAACATTTGGGTCAACCCAAAGGCCCTGTGGACATGAGTCCAGTTCACTTGTGTCAGTGAACATAGTAACTGCATTCCTGGGCGCACCAAAGAGGCCACACCAAGACTTCAACAACGCGTGGATAATTTTTCTATCAGGGAGAGAATTGTAAAAAGTCAAAACAAAAGTGAGCCTTTTGATAATCAAGAAAAAGGTGGAGGTCCTTATATGTTTTTTTTCTTTTTCAATACAAGCAAAAAAAAAAAAGGAAAAATCACCAAAATGATCCAAAGTCAGGGTCACATTTTCACTAAAATACAGTCAATAATAACCTTTGCCATCTCATTTCAACTCGCCTACACAAAAAGATAAAATTTTAAAGTGTGTCGGAAATCAGACTTCTATTCTCGACTGCTAGGTCTCTGATGAGGTGCCACATCACAATTTCACAATTTCTGGACTTTAGCCAATCTCAGTTTACCCTTGAATTTGAATCCAGAATTGTGACCACAGTTTCTGAGACAGGAAACAGCCAAATTCAATTTTCTAAATTTACAGTATTGACCGTGTTTTCCAGTTTTTTGTCTTATTTGTTTAATTTTTCATATTTTCCTATTTTCCATTTTACTTTCTTTTCTTTATTTGATGATTTCTTTATTTTATTTCCTTGTATGCTTTCAGGGTCTTATTTGCTTAAGTCTTTTGTTCCAGCTCTCTTTAATGTCTTTTCCCCTTTTTTTCCATGTTTACTTCCGCTTTAAAATTACACTTCAGAATTTCCACTATTTTGTGTTTTATTTTTATTGTTTTTCCTATTTTTATTTTATTTATATTATTTTTCCTTTCTCATATTAATGCACTAATTATTAGACAATTCAAACCAGATTTTTATCATTGAAAGAAAAAAATCATTTTGAATTTCAGTCTCATCTAGGTTTCCGGGGTCCTTCAGGACATTGGAGGCACGTCTCCCCCGTGATCAGAGGGGTCCTGGTCCTGTTGTCCTGTAAGAACCTATAAGTAGGAAAGCTGGTAGATAATCTTCCGGCTCTTGTTTCCAAACCATCATTCCTCTCACAGAAAAAACAAAAAACAAAAAAAAACCCCAAAAAACATGCAATGTCATTCCAGTAGCCAAAACAGTTGTTGAAAAATGTCACCTGGACCAACTAGGCAAGACTGAAAAAATAAAAATTTGATTCTGACTAGGATTCAATCTGATTTACTTCCATTGCATGAAAGGAGTCACATCTTTACAGCAAGACAGAAAGTAGGAAAGTGACCAACAACATGATATGGTGTGAGTAATTTAAACATTAAGACCGAGGTTGTAGCAGGTTCTGGAAATCTACCAACAGTATCTGATGGATGCCTATCCATCAGATACTGTTGGTAGAAATGGTCGATATTTACTGTTGGAAATATCGACCATTTCATCCATTCATCCATCCATCCACCCATCCATTCATTTTCTATACCCGCTGAATCCATAAACCATTTCATATATTTAATTATTTTACTCACAAACTTAAGACAATCTGAACCAAACAGGACATAGAATAAGAAGACGAGCTTGTCAAACTGTGTCAAATACATAAAATATCTCTATGATAAATAGAACATAAGGGCCTCTTTTTCTGAAATCAAGTTTGATCAAACATGTGAAATGTACCAGATTTCAGAAAAAAGAAGCTTTGAATAACTACAGCACAAGAAGCTTTGGTCATCTGATTTTACAAGTACCTCTAAAAAATGAAATAAAAATAACTTTTAGCACATACCTGTTGGATGCATGCATACTCTGCTTAAAGCGTTTGCACAGAGCATAAGTCAAGAGATCTGTTGTAAATATAGTTTATTACTTATGAGTTTGAACTTTAAAACACAGATCACAGCAGAGAGTAACCAAGTTCCTTTGTGTTTTTATTCTACAGAACAAATACGTTTCTGAAAGGGCCACGTGGGGGGATTGAAACACCTTTCAGTCACACTGACTAAACCAGCTTTTCAAAAAATCGCATCTCAATGTATTCCCCTTTAAAGTCACGTTCCATGTGCAAAGTGCTGTGCATGCCATTGCTAAATATTGCTCTTCAGTTCCAAAATCAAAACTACTCTATGGATAAATTATTGTTACATTTGTTGTCCCAGTGCTTCGCTTTTCTTTGGCTTCTCATTACATGACTGTTCCTGAGTAGTCATTTCCCACTCCCGCCATCTCTCCCCCTGTCAGCATGGTGAAGCCCATTGTAGACAGTTTCCATGTCTATGAACACATGTTGATGACGCTTTGTCGCTCAGCTGTGATTCTCCCCCTTTACTAACAACGTTCTGTTTCTTTCTGCAGCCACAGTGAGAAGATCGCCTCCTTGTGATGCTAATTGTTCTCTGTTCAGAGGGAAATATGATTTTTTGTGGTATAAATTGGGGGGGGATCACAAGAAACTGAAAATGTACATTCTTCACCAAGGAAATGTTGGCATTTGTTTTTTTAGTGCTTAGTTTAATTTGTTCAATGTCAATTCTGCAAACACAACAATCTGGACAGTGTTGCCACATTTCATCTATAATATTCTCATGGCAGGGTAATTTTCCTGAAACCAACAGTGTAAGTCTTTTTAAATCTTGTTCAGAATCCTTTCAAAATCTCACTGACATAATCTTCAACTGGTTTTTAAATGCTTTTATCATTTGATGTAGAATGTTTGGATCAATTTCAGCAAACTATTTTCTTCAAAGTTTATTCAAAAAAAATTATTCAACAAAGTTTCAAGGTGTTCAAATATAAATGGCATCTTGAATAAGTTTGTGAAAAATATTTTTAATCAACCAAAATGTTGCTGTGTAAATCCAGATGATGTGCAATATTATGCTACATTATCACATTTTTCATTAAACCTTTCAGAAGGAACCCCTGTCCAATAATGTAATAATAAAGCTGTCCTGGGGAAGCATAGTTTTGATGATGTTCTACACATCTAGTGGTGCTGCGATGTAGCATCATGAGTTGTGTAGCACATGTAGCACAACTAGTTCTACATGGTCATCACACTGTAATGACCATGCTTGACCTTGAGTTACCTCTGTTGCACTTTTTCCTCTTTATCCAGAAAACAAAGAGGTGCACTAAGTTCCCAGTCAAGGTCTGAGAGGATTGATGCACTGAGACACCAATGTCTGAAAAAGGCCAAGAAGATCATGATTAATCACAATAACTCAAAGACCAAAAAGAAAGCAGGTATGCACCTTGCTCCTCTCATTTTTTTCAGCAGTGATGTTGCTTAATGCTCCATGGGTACCACATCATAATTTTTATATGCTTGTCAAAGATTCATTGTAATCCATTTTTCTGTTGTACAAAAAAATCAGAATGATCTGTATCGTGTATATATTTTTGCCAGGATGCTCTAAAAAATAAAGTTGCAAGCAAATGCGGGCTTCTCATGAAAGTAGAAAGGAGTTTCAGTTTCCAGTATTGTACTAATACAATACTGGAACTAGTATTGTATGTTTAATGATTGCAATCTTCGTATGATTGCATTTTCAGACAATTATGCAACAGTTGATTCAACGAGGACCCTATCTCCCAGAGAACAACCTCAATTTCAAAAAAGTTGGGTCTGTGTTTGAAACGTAAATTAACAGAGATTTCAATTTTATTTCATGATCCACCAAGTGTTTTGGAGTGGTGGAAGATCTGGACTGCAGATAAGTCAGTTCAGCACCGGAGCTTTTCTACTTCAAAGCCCATGCTTTTGTAACGGATGCAGTTTCCCGAAAACATGGTCTTGTTGAAAGATGCAAAGCCTTCCATGAAAAAGACATCTATATGGGCACATGCAGTATTTTGCATTAAAATCTGTATATACCTTTCAATATTGATATTTTCTTTCCAGATCTTGCAAGTTAATCATTTTACAGTCACTAGTACATGCCCATGCTTTCCAGTTCTCTGGAAATTTCACATTTTTTCTTGTCTCACCAAAGGACACTTGTTCATTTGGCCTTAGTCCATTTAAATGAGCCTTGGCCCAGAGAAGATGGTGGCATTGCTGATTTTTTACATATGGCCTTTCTAAAAACAGTCATTGCTCTTTAGCAACAATTTCAATAAGTGATCTAAACTAAACCCGGATTTATACTTACACATCAAGCAATGCCTCAGTTATGGCATAGGTGTGAACCTGACAGTGCAGGCTACGATGCGGGCTTGGCAGTATTCTAGTTACATCTATATGTTACAATGTGTCATGTCGACGCAGACTGCAAGAAACGTGATTGGTAGATTTGATTGTCGTTATTCCCGCTGCTATTTCTTCTTTGATGTAAAATATACTTGGTTTGCTTCGTTGCTATGTCTGAGCGACATACAGGAAGAAAACAAAAGAAAAATCGGCCCTCTGAGCTAGGGTGCTGCAGAAAATGAACCTACGCTGCGTATTGGTTGAGAGCAACACAGACAACAATGCACAAGTATAAATGCCAGAGATGCCGGAGGTGCCATCCGTGCCCTACCTGTGCAGCTGCTACAAAGACATTTAAACTAGACTTAATGCAGTAAACAAAGGTCATGGGGTGCCAGCTGTCAGCTTGGTCTTCTGCACACAGAACTTTCACCAGATTCTCTGAATCTTTTACCGTAATGTGCAATGTACATCACCAGATATTCAGTCTTTACAGTTTTATGGTGAGAAACATTATTGTGAAACTGTTTCTTCATTTGTAGATGAAAACATTTCCAGATTAGTCCAGCTGCAACTAACAACTATTCTGATATTAAAAGGATTTGTTGACTAATTGGATTATGAGTCATAATCATAATGGCTCCTATTTTTGTCAATTTAAAGATGAAATGGCCCCAAGCACTATTGCCGCACAGCAAGAAGGTTCCTGGTTCGACTCCCGGCCAGAAGTCTTTCTGTGTGGAGTTTGCATGTTCTCCCCGTGCTTGCGTGGGTTTTCATGGGCACTCCGGTTTCCTCCCACAGTCCAAAAACATGTATGTGAGGTTGATTGGAAACTCTAAAATTGCCCATAGGTATGAGTGTGAATGGTTGTTTGTCTATGTATGTGGCCCTGCGATGGACTGGTGACCTGTCCAGGGTGTACCCCTGCCTCTCGTCTGTCATGGGCTGGGATAGGCTCCAGCAGAACCCCGTGACCCAGTAATGGGTTTTCAATGGGTCTAGAAAATGGATGGATGGATGGGGTTTCCTTAGTTTTGAGTAATATAGTTAAGGCACAAGTTTTTTGTTCAATATAGCACCCAAACTTATTTTGAAATTGGAGCAATTTGAAATTTTACTTCATAAAAAAGCTCAAATCAATCAGACTTTTTGTATAGCACTTTTTGTACAATAAAATGTAGCACAAAGTGCTTTAACAGTAAAAACAAAACCAGTCCCACCCATCCATCCACCCTTACCCCCACCCCGCCCCCCAAACCAACAGTGATCTCTATCAATGGTAAAATACAATCAAATAAATAATATGTAAAACATTGTTGGGAACAGAAGAACCAGTGAGGGAACACCATCACAGGGAGCCATCTGCATCAGGCGGCTCTCATCTCATCAGCCAGACTGCATAGTAGGGGCCTCAACCCACCCCCGGGCGCAATAAAAAAAGGAAACACCACCACTGTTGGATGGATGTATGAACCCCATCACAACCCAGGGATGAGTGGACCTCAGGCCATCTCCATGGTACTCAAAGTCAACAGCACCTCCCACTGACACAACACTGGAGTCCATCCATCTATTTTCTACACTTGCTGAACCATCTACTGGGTCACGGGGGTCTGCTGGAGCCGATCCCAGCCCATTTCAGGTCAGAGGCAGGGGTACACCCTGAACAGGTCGCCAGTCCATGGCAGGGCCACATACATAAATGAACAACCATGCACATTCACAGTCACACCTATGAGCAATTTAGAGTTGTCAATCAACCTAACATACATGTTTTTGGTTTCGTAACCAAGTGTTCATTTATTCAGGCGGGGTCAAGATCAGTAATAAAGCAGCAAGAGAATCAATATTAAGTTTAACAGGATTTAATACAACAATCAGATGTAACAAAAGGTAATAATACAGAGAATCAGTTTACCGTCAGCTCGCAGGACCACAGCTTCGTCACCTTTAAGAGTTGGCTGAGAGTGGCTCTGAATAAACAAAAACAATGAGTATTTCTCCCCATATGCTACACCCTCTCTTATGGGGTGTCACCCTATGTGTTTACAACTGTTATGCTTGAGTGAACTGCAGGTATGTGAGTGTGAAGCTGCTAAAAAACATCTCCCCATTTGGATACAAGTAATTAGCCCATAAAAAGAGTTGTCAGTACACAGACAGGAAGAGGGAATGCTGGGAACCACAGACAAAGGGACAATCTGTGTAGCTCAAAGGTCTCTGCCATAAAGTCATTCACTAATATTGGACTGTGGGAGGAAACTGGAGTACCTGGAGAAAACCCAAACAAGCACAGGGAGAACATACAAACTCCACACAGAAAGATTCCTGGCAGTCCAGGAGTTGAACCAGGAACCTTCTTGCCATGAGATAACACTAAGCCACCATGCTGCCCAACACTGGAGTTAAAAAAGGAAAAAGTATGGAAAAAATAAAAGCATATATATATATATATATATATATATATATATATATATATATATATATATATATATATATATATATATATA
>JAOWBL010000006.1:127102-139934 GCA_028564865.1 Zenarchopterus dispar | reverse complement strand
TCCCTCTAATATAAGCTTTCCCTGTTTCCCATAGTAATGATGGTGAGGTATTTGGAAGGTCATTCATCTCCAGAAAGTCCTTGTCCATCTCCTGATTTCTTTCCTGTCTCCCTTTAACCACATCAATGTGTTTTGTAGGTCATTGAGGAGATTGTTGAGATGATGGAGAACTCTCCAGATCCAGGTGAAACTGAAGAGGAGGAGGAAGAGGAGAGCAGCCACTGCTCCTCCAGGACCAGTCCCTCCCTGCTGGAGGAGATCAGACAGCTGTCGCAGGCCTCCAACAACAACTGCTCCTATGAAGGTAGAGCCAGTGCACTCATGTAGCGCTTTTTTCTCTTTTAAATGCTACTTTCTTTTCTTTTTCAAATAAAACTGTCTGGTCTATTGTGGTGAAGAGAGAGTTGAGACAAAAGACCAAAGTCTGTAGCCCCTTTCACATTTCAGGATAACCCACTTTTATTACCCCAGTTTATCCTGGCACCGGACCATTTTTATATTAACTAACATGGGTTGCATCTAGCACAGCCTCTGTCAGTAACCCACCTCTAACAGTTCACTTAAACATGGATCTGCTCTGACATAAATAGGTTGACTTGGGGTGGGATGTCGGAATCTGGATCTCCTCGTCTTGTTATTGATAACAAGACGTAGAGGTCCACGAGCTCCTCATTCTCAAAGCTGAGAGCAATATAAGTCAACATGTTACTGGAACTGTGATCTGCAACTGATGAGACTCAGGTCATTAAAAAACTGAAGTACCTTAGAAAGAAGTTTTATGAGGTCAGCCACTACAACAGTGAAAGTAACATGGGGAGGCTGGACTGGCCATGTTTAGATTTTACTACATAAACTCCACTCTTATTCAGGGGAGCATGACTCTAGCAGCCACTCCACCTCCTGCACCCAACACTGCATCAGCCAGCTCTTCTGATGTTGGTGAGCCCAGTGAGCCTCACCTACAGTCAGCTGTTAGAGGATATAAGTGACTGAAATGAGCTTTCTTTGTAGGAAAGCTTTCTTTCTTTGTCTGAAATCTCCCTTCGAGCAGTGACTTCACTCAGTGACTTCATTTTAGATGACTGAACAGTCATCTAAAATAAACTCTGAGTGAAGTCACTGCTCCTGCACATCCAGAGGAGACAGTTTCATCTTGGATACTTCTTGGGGAGGTATTTCAGTGACGTCTATTTGAGAAGAAGTCCAGGTGCAGACCCAGGCAACGTTAGAGATTAACACTCTTGGATGTCTTAGGAATGCATTGATATTCTTCTGGAACAGAGGAATTGGTGAAGGACAGGGAGGTTTGGCTTCCTTTTTCTTGAATTCAGTGTGCAGTGACTTTCAAGAATAAAGAGTAATATAACGCAAAGAAATGTATGTTTTGGGGCGGGATTGGGGGAAGTGGAGGGTGGGTGTTTCAGCTGGAAAAAGGTAAAGGTCTGTTTTCCATCCTTGACTGTAATACACCATCATCTTGCTCCATTTCCTACAGGCCTGAGCTTGATGCCCAGCTCAGCGCTGATGGAGCTGCTCCACAGGGTGGAAGCAGCCATCCGGGAATACTCAGAGGAGTTGGTCAACCAGCTGGCCCGGCGCGATGAGCTGGAGTTTGAGAAGGAGGTGAAGAATACATTCATCACAGCGCTGATGGAGGTCCAGAACAGGCAGAAGGAGCAACGAGAAAATAGCAAACGCCGACGCCGAGACAAGGCCCTGAGCTTGCAGGGAGGAGGGACACTGCCTGCCAATGGAGGGAACTCCACAGGCTCTACAGGTCGCTCAGAGAAGACTGGCACCATGCCTGTCAAGGTGGGAACATAAATGGGGATCTAAAGTTTACAGGAGATTTAACAATAACACTCACAAATATTTACCTGATACTCATGTACTTATGAGCAGCTGCCATCTTTTACCTTTGCACTCAGACAAAGGTGAGATAACAGGGCGGGTAGCTCTTCCACCTTCAAATTACTGTCAGAATTATTGGATCTCAGGTCCATTAGCATCTAAACCTCTTCCAGGAAAGTCCAGTCTGCTCCATTATAACATCTAATGGATTTTCCTTCCATGTGAATGCAGCAACTGTGGTTTTATATGTAAATACTCCGGTAATGTAGTCATCAAAGTAATGTCGATGTTTACTCCTTAGACTGTACACCTGCCACCCCCCACTACATGCTCCATACCTAAACCAGAACTTTAGTATTTCAGATGCAATATGCACAATAAGATAATGTGTCTGAAATAAGCTGAATGGTCTGTATCCGTGTTGTGTTGGTTAATACGTATTTTACCAGTCTTTGATCCAGTGAGTGGGTTTGTAGTTTGGTATAATCTTTCCTACATATATAACTTGCAGCGATTCAGCATGGAGGGACTGTCTAACATCCTGCAGACAGGAATCAGACAGACTTTTGGAGGCACAGGCAATGAGAAGCAGGTAAGGTCAATGGTGCTACTCTGGTGGCGGCCTGTTGAAATAATCCAAGTTATGGTTTGTCTTTAATGATTTTTATGTCTTTTTTTCTGTAGTAACACATGCATCTTAAGCAGTACTGTTTTAAATTTCTGCCACTGATAACCCACCAAAGTACCAAACATTTTCTTGAAGATTCATCAGTACCTGTAATACAAGGCACGAGGCAGGGAGTTTTTTAAAAATAAACCCAAGAACATAAGTAGTTTGATTCAGCCTGCATTAAAAACTACTGACAGCTGTTTAGTTTAGAAGTTTAGATAGTTCAGCCTAAAAAACAACTCCTCATTCCATGAATAAGCCTTTGACTAGACACACTAAAGTGATGACAGGCGATGAGGCTGTGCCAGCTGTCGATCAAAAGACCATGCCTGTAATTATACATACATTTTTGCTTCATATTATTTTACCTGACGAGGTACATAAAAATTATATCTGCGCACATGTCATGGAAGCTAAATCTAACGATGGACACCAAAACTGTTTTTGTGCCAGACTGTAAATATGTTTATTTCTGCTCTGAAGTTGGACATTTTAACATGTAGGTCAATAGAGATTAACTCAGTGATGGATCCAGCCTCTAGTGGACGGTAGAGGAACTGCAGGCCTGGATCTAGACCCTTGTGGTCAGTATAGGGACCACAAGCCTGGAGCCAGATTCTAGTGGTCATTTAGAGGAACAGCAGGTCTAAATTCAGACCCTAGTTGTCAGCACAGGAACTGCAGGTCTGAATCCAGACCCTTGTGGTCATTAGAGGAACAGCAGGTCTGGAGCCAGACCTTGGTGGTGAGTGGAAGAACTGCAGTTTTTCATACTTTCTCCTTGGCTTCACCTCATCAGTAGGAATGTACGCACTTGGATGAGTTGAGACAATACTATCAATACAATCATCTTCTATATAACCCTGAATGTTTATCTTAAAACCTCTGAACTTTGATTGTATTTCAGTATCTAAACACTGTTATTCCATATGAGAAGAAGGGCATCCCTCCATCTATCGATGACCTGCAGATGCTCACAAAAAGTAAATATCCATTTATTAATTTGGAAAAAATCAAAAGTAATAAATAATTCTTAAACAGTGGATACATTCTGACTTTCCTCTGATTTTTTTTTTCAAATATAGTTCTTTATGCCATAAAGGAAGACAGTGAGAAGGTGCCCACACTGCTGACTGAATACATTTTAAAAGGTAAATACAATTACAAGCAAATTCCCTCCAAAAACGTCATATGTTTAAAATGGAATTTAATATGTTGCCGATACATGTTTGGTCTTGGCTTGACTAAATCCATATTTTATCGACAATAGAAGACAGAGAGCATGCTGACTGTTTAAAATGAGAAAATGTCTGACCTTATGAAAGAAATAAGGTAATTTTGAGTTTGACACCAGTGACATGTCGAAAAATGTTTCAGGATGATGTGTTTACTACAACAATACTCCATAAACATCTGGAACTGAGGAGATCAGCTGATGGAGTTGTAGGAGCAGAACCTTGTTATATTTAGCCATTTCTGTGTCCTTGAGGTTTTTCAGGAACTAAACTACAGAACTTAATTTCGTTGATACAAATATCACTAAATCAGAGGTCTTGAACTTCAGTCCTCGAGGAGCTCTGCCCTGCATGTTTTAGATGTCTCCTTGACTCAACACACCCGATTCAGGTCATCAGCTTGTCATCAAAGTCTGCACTGGGTCTGTTAATGATACAGCTAATTGTATTTGTATAAAACATGGAGGACAGGGATACTCGAGGACTGGAGTTGAAACACCTGCACTAAATGTAATGATTCCTATCAAACAAAACTATTTGGGGTTCGTTTGTATCATGTGAAACAGCTGCTGAGCAGTTGGTGTTTGTACAAGGACATACGTATCTCAGGAATGATGAGAGATCTGGATGATTGACACCTCTCTGGAAACAGTACAGCCAGGAAAATCAGCAAACATATGTTTCCAAGATGCCAGCTTGATATTAATTGCTTTCTATAAGCAGGAAAAAAGGGTCTGAGAGCTCAAAAATTATTCTGATTTGTCAGAGAAACATGCGATTGCATGAATGTAGTGCAGTTTTCCACTAAAATGTCAAACTATATGAACAGTAAGTCTGTTAGTTATTTTTGTTGTTTCTTTGCAATGCTAGGTCAGTGAATTTTTGTGTCAGAGTGATAATCCTTGGGAAACTCTGGAGTTGCCCAAGGTGAGAGGACCCGTGTAGGGGTAGGCATAGTTATTGCCCCCCAGCTCAGTGGCTGTACATTTGGATTCACAACGCTGAAAGAGAGGGTAGTCTCCCTTCACCTCCTGGTGGGGGGCTGGGTCCTGGTTGCTGTTTGTGCTTATGCACCAAATAGCAGTTCAGAATACCCACCCTTTTTGGAGTCCTTGGGTGGGGTACTGGAGAGTGCTCCTGCTGGGGACTCTGTCATTCTGCTGGGGGACTTCAACGCTCACGTGGGCAATGACAGTGAGACCTGGAGGGGTGGGATTTGGAGGAACAGCCCCTCTGATCTGAACCCGAGTGGTGTTTTGTTTTTGGACTTCTGTGCTCGTCATGGATTGTCCATTACAAACACCATGTTCAAACATAAGGGTGTCCACATGTGCACTTGGCACCAAGACACCCTAGGTCGCAGGTTGATGATTGACTTTATTGTTGTATCATCTGGCTTGTGGCCACATGTCTTGGACACGGGTGAAGAGAGGAGCGGAGCTGTCAACTGATCACCACCTGGTGGTGAGTTGGCTCCAATGGTGGGGAAGGATGCCGGTCAGACCTGGCAGACCCAAAAGTATAGTGAGGCACTGGATTGGCAGACTGGGGTGGTGGTCCCCCTCTTTAAAAAGGGGGAAGGATGTGTTCCAATTATAGAGGGATCACACTCCTTAGCCTCCCTGGGAAGGTCTTTGGGGGTACTGGAGAGAAGGGTCCGCTGGATTGTTGAATCTCAGATTCGACAATCCGGGGACTTGACAAAGAGGAGCAGGGTGGTTTTCTTCCTAGCCGTGGAACAGTGAACCAGCTCTACACCCTCAGTAGGGTCCTGGAGGGGACATGGGAGTTTGCCAAACCAATCCACATGTGTTTTGTGGACTTTGAGAAGGCTTTCAACCGTGTCCCTCGGGGACTCCTGTGGGTGGTTCTCCAGGAGTATGGAGTGCCAGAGGCCCTAATAAGGGCTGTCCGGTCCTTGTACGCCCAGTGTCAGAGTTTGGCCTGAATTGTGAATTGTAAGTCAGATTTGTTTCCAGTGGGGGTTGGACTCCACCAGGGCTGCTTTTTGTCACCGACTCTATTCATTACTTTTATGGACAGAATTTCTAGGCACAGCCATGGGGCTGAGGGTGTCCGGTTTGGTGACCTCAGAATCGAGTCTCTGCGTTTTGCAGATGATGTGGTTCTGTTGGCTTCATCAGGCCAGGACCTTCAGCACTCACTGGAGCGGTTCGCAAACGAATGTGAAATGGTTGGGATGAGCATCAGCACCTCTAAATCTGAGACCATGGTCCCCAGTCAGAAAAGGGTGGAGTGCCCTCTTTGAGTCGGGGATCAGGTGCTGCCCCAAGTGGAGAAGTTGAAGTATCTCGGGGTCTTGTTCACGAGTGAGGGAAGGATGGAGCGTGGGATTGATAGGCGGATTGGTGCAGCGTCCGCAGTGATGCGGACCCTGTATCGGTCAGTCGTAGTGAAGAACCTATCTCTCCCTTAGAGATAGGGTGAGAAGCTCGATCATCAGGGAGGGTCTCAGAGTAGAGCTGCTGCTCCTCCACATTGAGAGGAGCCAGATGAGGTGGTTCAGGCATCTGGTGAGGATGCCTCCTGGACGCCTCCCTGGTGAGGTCTTCCGGGCATGTCCCACTGGGAGGAGACCCCGGGGAAGACCCAGGACATGTTGAAGAGACTATGTCTCTCGGCTGGCCAGGGAACGCCTCGGGATCCTCCCAGATGAGCTGGACAAAGTGGCTGAGGAGAAGGAAGTCTGGGTCTCCCTGCTTAGGCTACTGGCCCCGTGACCCGACCATGGATAAGCGGAAGAAGATGGATGGATGGTAATAATCCTAACAGTTACAATCTGTGGAGCCTTAGCTTTAAATTTTTAACACGTTAGTGTTTGTAACATTCAGTGCTTGCTTGTTAGTGATGGTTTTCTGTGACAGTTCACAGCTACTTATGTTTCTGATGTCTTCCCCTAACTGCTTAGTATTGGAAGTGTGTTTTGTTTAGGTGAAAATAGTCAGTTTGGTTAACATTTTCTACCCACCTGTGTCACTGACCTGCTGATAATTAACCTAATTAGTTATGTGTTTTTCAGGTGTTTGTGGTTAGCACCATTTACTTTTCCAACCTTTAGTTGTCCATGTCCTAAGTTTTTGGAGATGTATTCCAAATGAGCAAATATTTTTCATGAAATGTTAAAATGCCTCACTTTAAATATCTTATACTTTCTGTGTGAATGAAATATAGATTTGTGATGTTTGACAGTCATCCAGCTGTTTTGGGTTTGGTTATGTAGGTCCCAGTAAATCCAGTGAATTTTTTTTCTATTAAACCGAACTTTTTTGCCATATAAAGATACAGATTTGGTTTGTCTTGTGTTTGTTTCCAGTACTGTGTCCCACCTAAAGCCACCCAGGCTATGGGCCATGGCCTGGCAGAGGAATCCTCTCCTCCTCGCCCCTGGTCTAGCTGCATGAACCCCTCTCTCCTCCCATCATTGACATGGACCCTCACCATCCTGTTGATTGTACTCACATCGTCTGCAACCCTGGAAGGTTTCCTCCTCTAGGATTTCACTAATGGAGCATGACATCCTAGCAACGATCACGACCACTCTGGTGAAGGGCACGGTCTTTGTCATTGCTTCCTCAGTTTTATCTTTTTATTTATCCCCCCATCCTTTTTATTTCCTCCAACAGAACTTCAGCACTGACAATTATGACCCTGAATCTCTGGGTTCTGGTTCTGGTGTGTTCACCGTTGGATATGGACTTTGACCTGCTCTTCCCTGTACTGTTTTTCAGTAAAACCAGTGATTGCTTGAATACAAAGCCATGCCTCTCCTTCTGCCAACTCAGTACTGTAGCTTCAAACTCACAATAATTACGGGTGCAATGCAGCATCACCATGCTTCTTTCTCAACATCCAGTGCTCTTTTGGTGCTTTTTTTTGTTAGTTTCTGAATATTTGATAGAAACTGTTACTGGTTTTCTACTTTCATTTCCTGTGTCATTGGAGCGACAGGTTCCAAATCATCCCACTGTATTCAGCCACCTGTACGACCACCTCCTCCCATCATTAGAGAGCTTGTTTCCATAATGACATTTTAACAGTTTAGCATACTTTGACTTCCTTTGCTCATGTAGATGAATGTCACATCAGGAGATGTCAATTCCAATAAACATTTTACCCTCCACTTATGTGCAGGTGCTTTTCATTTGCCTCTACCTTCAGAGTGTGCTGGGAACTTTCATGAGTTAATTTCAATTTTTGTTCTTCAAAAACACACAAAAAGGAAGTTTCATGTACATAAGAATTTAGTGGAATCTTTATGAAAGAACCAGAAACACATTTTTGGCAGGCATGTACCCCTAAAAGACATTGGGAGCAATAAAAACAATTTCTCTGCTGAGGCAAAAGTCAAATGGTACTAGTTTCTGCATGCTTCTGAAGCAACACTGCAGTGCCCTGAAGAAGAAAAATGGGTTTCAGAAACCAGTGGGACACATGATTGAATGTTTCATCTATTATTTTATTCACTCTGTTATATATACATGACTAGAAATGTTTTCCTCCCATTACTGTAACCCAGATAAGAATAAAACATATTTAAAAACTGGCAGTTAGAGAAAAAAAAATCCAACACACTTAAATGATGACTTTTATTTTAAGTGAAATTATGATACAAGAGGTTTTCCAACATCCATCCCACTCTGAGTCACTGAGAAAAGTGGAATGTTTACATAAATTCTCTTCATGTGTTGTTTTAGACGACCATATAAAAATAAAGGCTTGCACATGTTTACATTTTTATAATGTACACTTTTGATGTTTGCTTTATAAAACAGCATGGAACCTAAACAACCCCTGCTCATCAAAATGGTTTCAATCCAAGCTGAACATGTCTGATCAGCTTCAATCCAGCAACTGTGTTTTAGCGTCCTCTAACATCTGTCTCAGACCAGCAGATGTCATAGACAAAAAGGTTCCAGTGTAACAAACATCCGGCAGAGACTCTTCATCAAACCCAAAGTCACCTTCATCACAACTAGGGTTTATAAGACATACAGTCCAAAAACAATTTTAAAAAATTATAAGGAACCAAAACAAACCATAAAAGATAAAACTTTCAAGCTTTAACATTAGAGAAAGTGAAATGACAATTCAAACAGTTTAGTGCTAATGAGGATGATATTTGATCCAAAATCAGTTTCTATGAAAAGATGAGTCTTTGAGGAGAAAATTTATCAATAAATGTGAGACACATTGAAAACACAAACATAAGTGAAAGAGATTTGTAATTTTTTCCTTTGTACAGATCAGAATATGATTAAACATTCTAGGAATCTGGAGGAGCTCCACTGTGTACTGTGGTCAGTCCTGACCACAGTAGAGGATGTTAGAGGATTTAGAAACCTTAAATGAGATGGAATTGACCATGTACTGTTGAACACCTTAATATAGGAAGAATGAGACAAACTAACACCAGAAACTCTTCATCATGTAGTTTCTCAGTGAAAGAACACCTTTTAAGTGTTATAGGATGGAATGGAAACATTACAAAGTGGTAAAAGCTTTACTGTACCAAATTTTTCTGGAAGGTGTTGCAGGTTTGAAATGTAAAAAATATTTTGTTCCTTTAAACCAAACTCCAGTCTTAGCTTTACAAGTATAAAGCCATTAAATATGAAAGACAATATTATATGCATTGATTTAAATACATTTCTTTTCCAAAATCGAAGAATATTATGTTTATAGTTTTCTGATACAGACATCATCAGGCAGTTTGCATCCTGACTGAAGCAGCTTTTTGTTTTTGCTCCATGTTATCCTCACGTTTCTGTCAGATCTTTGTCTAGAAGCAGATTCAAACAGCTGTGTCACTTCATCTGCCCTGGGAAATGAGCTGCAGCATATCAGGAAAAAATTTGACTACAAAAACAAGATGTGTCCTGTAAATCTTTGCTTCAGTCTTTAATGATGTGGGAAAACACACAATTGTGTTAGAAAGGACGAAAAACCCTGTGTGAGACATCCAATAAATATCCTATTTACAGTTTAAATCCTGCAGGTAAATTCAACTCAGTCAAGTGCAAAAGTTGGACTCCATTGTAATTCTGTTGTTTTTCTTAAAGGTGTGTAGGAGAGAGCAACACAACTTATACGGAAGAACTCCTTATATTGAAGTCATGCCAGTCAGTGATCATACAAGCTACAAGCAGATTCAACAGATAGTATATCAATAATATAAGATTCTGCAAAAATACAGAACAAAGTCATGTGATGGTAGCATCAGACAACCTCATCTTGCTGCTCATCTGTAGACTCAGACTGTATCATCCCCAGGAGCTTCATGTCAAAGTGTGCTGGGATTTCCGCTTCTAGAAGACTGGTTACTGTCTAAATAGCTGTGACTGATCTTGCAGATCTGCACACCTGCTAATGATCACTTCTTTGAGGACTGATGATCAGCAGATCTTGGCTGCTACTTCCCCTCTTAAATCGTCTGCACCATATTTTTCTAGGAATTTTATGATTATTTTTAGCTTCATTTTCATCTAATAAATGATGATGCAGGGAAAAAAAGATACATGTTGTTTATCTAAGGTTATATTTACCTAATACGAGGACTATATGATTTTCATCACATTTTTACTGAAAAAAAAAAAATTAAAAGAGGACGTACTAACTATTACAGGACTGCATTGTCACATAAAAGTGGTACATTTTTCAGTGCAGTTCAGAGAGCTCCATTTAATGACAAGCTCATGACAAGCCCATGTTTAAGAGCCTTAAAAAGAAAACTATTACAAAAGACTTGCCAAAATGATCATATTTGAAAAGTCTTTTATTTCCTCCTCTTTTTGTGTCGCAGAAATACACTCTTTAAGCCATTTTCTTTGAACAGAGTTGGAGTCATGAGCTTTGGTGAACTGCGTCAGGTATGTCTACTCAGGTAAAAGGATAGATGATAAAGTCAAGCAGTCCCCTGTTTTCATTAAATACTGTCAAACCTTTCTACGAACAATCCAGCTGCTGTTTGAACTGCAGGAGAAAAACATGATAAGTTTAATATGGAATAAAAACATTATAAATGCATCAATAAAGTAAAAAAAAAAAGAGTTCTGAATATTATTTCTAGATTATTTCAACATAAACAGTGAAAATAGAAAATAAAGACTCATATTTGAAGAGACTAAATGGATGGGTTCAGATTGTGAAATTGTGGGAACTGATGGGTTTCTTCAACATGTCTTAAATCGTGACAAGCCAAAGTGTTTCCTTTAAACCCCCCAACAGTGAGCCAACACCACTGTTGGTGTAGGTGTGATTGGACCATGCACCACAATGGTGCTGTCACACCAGAGAACCTGCCTGGTTCTGAGCGGGCACCATAATAGGCATGCCCCCCATACGGCTGATGTTGGAGGCTGTGATGCTGGAGGAGGGCAGTGGTGGTGGTGGGGGCATGGCCTGCAGCAACTGGCTGTAGCGCTCCTGCACAGGCAGCGAGTCCCCGTTGGCTTTTGAGGAGACGGGGACAATGCAAGGCAGGGTGCTGGCATTGTTGTAGCAGTAGTGGGTGAGCATGGACGCCCCCTGGTGGTGGGTCGGCCTATAGCTGCCCATGCTGCCCGTGGCAATGATGATGGAGGCAGTGTCCGAGGCATTGTGCTGGGGGTACCGCTGCAGGTGATGGTGAGGGGGCTCTCTGTGGTGAGGACTTGAGGAAAAGGAGGACAGCGTACCGTTCTTGGAGATGACATCAGAACCCATGCCGCTCTTCGCCCATGACACTCGCTTAGGAGCCTGAGCATCCTCCCTGGACAAGTGAAACAGGACAGCATCATAACATAAAGACATGAAGACCTGCAGATATGAAGATGACATGAAGACATGAAGATGGCATGAAGTCATGAAGATTTGAATGACATGAGGCTATGAAGATGTGTAGATCACAAAGATGTGGAAATGTAAAAATGACATTGTAGACATCAAGATGACAAATACATAAAGGCATAAATATGAGAAGACATGACAATGGCATGAAGACATGAAGATGATATGAAGATGTGAAAATGTAAGCATGGCAAACAAGTGAAGACATGAAGATCCCATTAAAGAAGCAATGTCAGATTATATGGTAAAATATTCCAAACTAACCTTGACACAGCAAGAGAATGTGAAGAAATGAGTGCAGTCATATCACAAAAATGATGACTATGTTTTTTGGGATGCTGAGATATCTACCAAGTTAGTGTACTGGATAATTAAATTAGCTTTATCCAGATTTGTAATACCAGTTTCTGTCATGTGGGGTGGTAGGGAGTAACATAGCGGCCTCAGTACAACATGATGACACGAAGGAGGTGCATGAGTTGTGGGTGTACTTGAACTTGTCAGTGTTGTAGGTACCTCCCCCAAGTTACCATTTTAGGATAAACACAAACAGTAAGGATGGATGAAGTGCACAAAAATTTAGGACACTTGCATACTGTATGAGACTGTACACCAGTCAAAACTTTTTAGTACAACATTACAGACACTCTCCCAACGTCTGGATTGCCGCATTCCACCGCATCTACACTAACACTGGATAACAGCTCCAACAGAGTCCTTTCTATTTCCCTCATCACCGCCAAGAAAACAATCCTCTTAAACTGGAAAACCAAACATTCTTTTAATATTACCTTCTGGAATAATTTATCTATTGACTTTATATCAATGAAAAAATTATCTGCCTCAATTAAAAACCAAGGTGTCAATCTCAATGAAATCTGGAATAAACTTACTACATTCTCAGATTTATGACAAATATGTCACCCCTCAAATGATCTGCAATAATTAATTTGCTTTTAAGAATTCCCATAATATTTTAAACAAAATCTTGAAATTATGTATATTACTCTACAAACTTCAAACTCTAGTCCTGATTGACCTTGACTACAGTGAGCATTACCTTCTGTAACCTGAAAATCCCCTGATCAGCATCAATTTAGATTGGGGGAGGGTCATAAACCTTTACCACTGTTGATTTAAAGGACTGTTATTGTTATTATTGCCATCATGCTGTTATAATAATCTCTTAGAAGGGAACTGGGGCCGGTTCTGGGGTGGTTGCCGCTATATA
>JAOWBL010000006.1:31179-46549 GCA_028564865.1 Zenarchopterus dispar | reverse complement strand
TATATGTGTGTGTATATATATATATATATATATATATATATATATATATATATATATATATATATATATATAAAACGTCGGTGACTGAAAACGCTTGATCGACGTAATGTCACCAGTAGGCTGCAGGAGATAATACCTCAAATAGCTGTATAACCCAAAGCCTACACGGGAAAATGGCACGAAAAGATTTAGGACGATTTTTTTCAAGACCATGGATAGTTCCACAATGAACGCTAGCGACTACTTTCCTAAAGTGTCCACAACGCGGACGGTATTAAATGCAAGTTGCTGTTTATCAACAGTAGATTTATATTCCATTAAATAAAGGAGCCCTAATTATATTTAAAATTAGACTGGAAATTATACGAGATTTCTACTATATTTTATTGTAAACAAACTACAACATTTTACAAACTTTACGAGACCAACAAAAAAATTTGTTAGTGATAGAAACGCATTAAAATACTAGGCTTGTGTGGCCGCCAGGTGATAACTTAACCAATCTTATGCACAGCTATCCAAGATGAATCTGAGTTAAATTGTCTGTTGCTTTTCAAATGAATGATGGTGTGGCCACAGGTGTACTGTTTATCTGAAAAACGTTTGCTTTTTCCCCAGCTTGTAACGCATCTAAACCAATCAGAGCCTAAAAATGCTGATCCTCACAGAATCCTCCCGCCCATCCAGAATCCTAATTGGCTACGGGGCAAATCAATTTTTCAAAGCAGCAACTCTCACTGAATAAATAGCCTACTTACTGGAAACATGCCCTCCCACTGATATCTGTGTAATACTCAACGTAGTGTCATTCACTGATCCCACTGAGGGACTGCATTTAAGCCGGAGAGACTTGGTGGGGACAGACAGGTGTTGATGAAGGTTTAAGACAAGAAAAAACAAACGAAAACTAACATAATGAGTATAAACTATGCGTCTGCGGCGCCCACTCACAGATCCACGTCGTTTTTCATTGAAGACATCTTATTGCACAAACCCAAGCCGCTGAGAGAGGTAATTCCCTCGTCGCCTTTCTGCGGTTCACTTGCTTCCCGGATGCCCATTCTGGAGTATGGATATCCTCTGATGCCTACCCCAATTCTGGCTCCACATCCTCATCCTCTCCACAAGCCAGAGCATCACCAGTACTTCTTCGCATCTGGTAAGCACGGGACGCACTTGAGGCTAAGCCTTGAATACCAAGATTATTTTTGTCAGATAAAAAAAAGAAAATATACAAACTTTGGTTTATTCAACTCGGAAACCCAAAATATATGTTAATGTAACCCTTTAATGTAACTCTGCTCTGATTACAGTAAAACCCGAATTCCTCTACGTGCTGTATCTAAAATATAAAGGTTTCTTTAACATGGCCTATTCAAAGCTTATGTTACACTTGTCAGTTTTGAATTTTACTATTTTATTCAGCTTATTCAGAGAAGTAGCCTATAATTAATGTTTTCGATTTGTTTTTCGTATAATGAAAGTAATAGTAACAGACGTTATCTCAAAACGCCATGCTTATTAATTCCATTACCGTGGACCTCTATATCAAATGACATTATGAGTTCGTGTTATTGTCTTTGAAAGGTTCTAGGAATTTCTTCCCTCTGCAGGGATGCAGGTGCCGGCCTTGTTCCAACATCACGCAGACTTACCGAGCAAGCACTGCAGACGCAGGAAGGCCCGGACTGTTTTCTCCGACTCTCAGCTGTCTGGGCTGGAGAAGCGGTTTGAAATTCAGAGGTACCTTTCCACACCAGAGAGAGTGGAATTGGCAACTGCGCTTAGCCTGTCCGAGACACAGGTATACACACATACAATCACGCACGTACACGCACTGCCCTTTTGTTTCTTTGTTTTTGTTTTTTACCGTCACAAAAGTTCTTAACACAGAACATTACCTTCAAAAAATGTAGGTTACAGCTCAACACATAAGCCTTTTTGAGGTTAGAGAGACTAAATAAAACCTGCATATTTTAAAGCTTGCAGCCGTTGTCTGTAGGCCTATAGACTACAAAAATAAATTTTCATGAATTCATCTTTTCTGACGTGAAACAGATTTTTCTATCTGAGTATGAAATTAAATGTATATTTAATGAAGAGTAGGTATTCTTCATATTTTATTGAAATTAGGTGAGCGTGATTTAGAGGATATGAGACAGATTGTGCAAAAGTGAAAAATGTAGATGAAACGAAGAAATAGTGATAGTTTAGGGTATATTTGTCTGGCTCTCTGCGATCTCTGGCAGATTTAATGAACACGCCTTTCTCCTCAAACAGGTAAAAACATGGTTCCAAAACAGACGGATGAAGCACAAGAAACAGTTAAGGAAAGCGCAGGAGGACCGAAAGATACCCGGAGAAATAGAACGATCCGCGGAGAATTCCAGCGAGAGCGACCTAAATGACAAAAGCGCTGAGGAGCTGAAACACGGCCTGGAGTCGGACTCGTTTATGCTCGAGGAAAATGACGACGATGTGGATATAGAGGATGACATTTGCTCCCCAGATCATCTTCTATAGTAGGCTGCAAAGTTTGTTTTGTAAGGATCGGCTTACACATATATACATACATATACGTGTGCGTGCGCGCGTGTTCTGGAAAATGGATTTCCCAATTTGACTTACAAGTATATAGGTTAAAGAATAACAATTATTATTCTTACTATTGTTATTTTTATTATAATTACTACTATTACGTTATTGTGGTTTGTTGGTGTCCTAAAGATTATACAATTTTCACTCGTGTTTCCATTTCATTTGCTGATAGAAAACCTGTTAACAAGTTACTATTTAAAAAAAAGAACAAAAGCGTGAGCTCTTTATAGCAGAGATGCATCTTGTCCATCCATTTGCACAAAACCTTAGCAAAACCACGATCGTTGTCTTTCCAAATGTATTTAATAATGATATAATGTTTGACGTTTGACCATATTTTGGGAGATTTTTGTAACACAAGTTTTAGGCACTCACGTTGATGTCTGTAAATATAAACAAGCTTAGATATTGGTTACCTACAATGTTCAGTGAATCTTCACTTGACTTCCTTTATTCATTTAGGCAAATCCTTTGTTTCGTAACATAAATGCTTTTTATATTTACGCTCACAGCCTGCCTAAACTGATGAGGTACATTTTAAGCCTTAATAACCACATCAACACATCATTTGTCTAATGCAGCGTCGTTGTTGAAACCGAGCCTGTGATGCCCTACACGCGGTCAGAATTTTCACTCTCGCGGTTTGGAGAACAAGATTTTTCAGCGTTCGGTGCGAGCGTTGAATAAATGCTTTCCTGCACGGCAGCCTTTCATTATTTGAATCTAGATTCAAAGATTCCTAAATCATATTTTGTGTCTATGTGTATGTTTAAATCCTGCTGTCTTTTACAACAATATCTGCTAATTATGGTCAGTAACATTTGATTTCAGTCCAAAAGTAGGTCCCACATGTCGATTGCTTAAAGTGTGGACAATTAAACAGTGTTCAAGAAAATGCTACAATTTTTTCTTTTTTACTTTAGTGCTTTTTTATTATTACATTGGCTGCCAAAGAGAGAGGGGTACAATAGAGAAAAAAAGCTGTGCAGGCTACTAAACTGAAACCTTTGACATTTTCCATGCACACCAAAGCTTTACTAAGTAATGTAACACCCGCTCTTCGTCGAGGCACAGCGTCTGTAATTCGAGGATGTAATTAATATACAAGAAATAGCCAAAGACGGCATTTTGATCTTATGACCAGACAGAGCAAATTTAAGTTACCGTAATTAGTGGATAATAAGTGTATTCTTGTACAACTATCACATCTACTTATTACTATATGATGTTTGTGCTGCACACTTCCTCCAAAATAAAAACTCAAAAATTGCAAATAATTGTACTGTAAAAGACTTAGTTGTAACAACTGAATATTTGAGCCACATATTTTGAGTTACATTGCTCTTTCAAAATAATATGGGCCTTTTTTTAACCAAAAAATATGTCTTACCAATCTATCCATCCATCCATTTACTATACCGGTTTAATCCTGTACAGAGTCAAGGGCAGGGGTCTGCTGCAGCCTAAGCGTTTAAATAAAATGCTTGTCAAACATAATTCTTTATTGAGATATTTTGTTTTCTACATTTCTGTCTTTATAAATCAACAGGTGCCAATTCAATTTTGTAAAAAGTACATATTTTTTCCTCTGTATTTCTGTTTTCTGTCCACTTACTTTGGGAAAGAAAGTAATAAACCAAGAATATAACAAACCAAGGAAAAATTCTGGCACAAAGAATGAGTGATTAACATCTTAAGTATTGCATTGTCCGTCAAATTAAACATGAAATAATTTAATCCATTTGTGTTTAGTTAGTTATTTATGTTTCCTACATGGAACTGACACAATTATCTGGACTGCAAAAGAAATAAGCTCATCTGGAAAGGTGGAAATAATAATTGAAAGAAATGGATGGCAAGGTAGTTTACTGTTATTGAATAGATAGAGTTTTACCTCATAGTATTAATATTATACCATAATTTTATTATCATTATTCTCCAAGCATAAGTAACACACATTTTTATGCCCTCATAGATATTTCTAGATGTGTCTCCCACATGATGTTGGATAAACCTTCGGTTCTTATTTGAAAATGAACATAGGTGTGCTTGTCCCTTTCTTTTCCCCTGTGATAGAAAAAGTAAGAGGGCAGGGGGAGCCAGTAATGTCGTGTTAATTTTCAGGAGAGTCCAAACTCTTTCTGGAGCAGCTCAACAGTAAAAGGCTAAGAGGCCTATATCCAATGGTTGATTGTATTAAAAACAATAATTTTATTCAGTTTCCTAAAATGAAAGACACAAGTTTGTTGTTATATTTTATGTGGTGTTCTCTAATACACATGCTTGGTTCCCAGTAGCTACGCTACAGTGCCCCATTAGGCTACAACTGAAAATTGTTAATTATAACAGATATAACAATAATAAGCCACACACATTTCAAGATAATAAAATCTAATTTTATGAAGGCTACATGGTTACATGTCGAAAATATTTGATCAAACATTTAACCTAACACTGGGAATTAACATAACACTTAAACCCTTCCCATTGGATTCAGCGATCTCTCCCACTTTTTGAAAAGAAATTTATCATATTAAAAATGTGATTTTGATCATATGTGTGTTGGGTGGTTGTGTGTGTGGGGAAGGGGGGTTGCAAGTAGAGACTAGACATGCAGAAGGTGATCAATTAAAAGATTAAGTGTTTTACAACACATAGAACCATCTGCATTTTGGACCTAACAGCAGGGCCATCAGCTCATTTTCAGGAAGCCTGCCGCTAACTGAAAGCGTGATTTTCAGATCAAAGCATCCATGTCTGGCTTAGCTTTCCAATGCACCGAAAGGGATGCTAATTTGGTCCCCTTCATGTATGGTGCTGAAAGACTCCTTCAATTAACTGGATTTCAATGGCAAAAAACAAGTAGGTTGGAGCAAAGAAAATAGATACAAAGAGACGTGGTCAGGAGAGGCAGTGATTCTCATTAAATGAAAAAGGGCTTAGCCATTTGTTTCCAGCCATGCATCTGAGGGTTTAACACTAAGAAAACAGAGCTTCAAAGAGTCCATGATGGGTTAAATTGAGACAATATTCTAATTAAAATATTGCACAGAAGTAAATAGCGCTTTTACCAGATCTGAGAGTTCAATTAGGCAAAATGACCCGCTTGAGAGTTTTGTGTTCCTGTTACAGGGTGGAGTTACTGTTTAAAACTGTCCAAGCAAAATGGAGGACTAGGCCAAGACATCTATGTATATTTCTTCATGTCGGAAAGTCATAAACTACAGCAGTAAAATGATCACTCCCATAACAAACAGTCTTGGGGTTGGACCCGTCAACCCCCTTTGACCTACCACTGAAACGACAGTTGCCTTAAGGTTCCACCCATGATATTTCTTTTCTCATGTTCCTTCTTCTTGATATTGCTGTCACTTGTCACATTGGTCACCACTGCTATCTTCTGGAGTTTGTCAACCAACGCAGTGTCCAGCTGGTTAGCCACTGCCAGTTTATCAGTCTGGATAAGGATGTGCCACAGGATCTTGGAGGTACCTCCTGGGACTTCCAACCCATACTCTGTTGAAATGTTCCTGTAAACTGTACAAGCTACCTAGTTGTGTTGTTCCATGTATACCTATATATGTATGGAACAACAGATATGTGTGTATACACACAGACACGTACGCACACACATATAAATATTAAAAAACATATATATATATATATACATATGTGTGTGGGTATATAGATACACACACACACACACACACACACACACACACACACATATATATATATATATATATATATATATATGCATGATTAAGGCTAAAACTTAGATTTAAATCTTCTAGCATGATGCAAAAATAGTATTTGATGTTGGTTTCAGCAAATCCAATTGAAAAGAAACCAGTCACAATAAGGTTTGCTTTCAAAATCATATTGTTTTGATTTTTTTTGACTGAGTAACTAAAAGTGTACTAAGCAGAAACTTTCAAACCTCCTTTGTTTAGTAGAAAGTCTATCACCCAAAATGTTTTACAGACTTCAAACAATTATAATATATTTATATATAATATGTATAAAATAATATATAATAGACTATTGTACAATCTCATCAAAAATTTTAATCAATGTCAGTCAGATGTTTTGGTGATAGGTGGCCCACATCTTATATCACTGATAGGGTTGTGTCTTGTAAACCACATATTTATTAATTTGCTACTAAAAAAAAAAAAAAAATCCAATAATAGTCTTCTTTTATAGTTTGTATTATCACTGCATGAAATAGGGCTGGTGAAAAGCAGAATGTAGCTTTTTCTGTATTTTTATATCATTATGTTTGAAAGTCTATATATTTAAGATGGCACTTCTCCAGGCTGGGAGCTCCTGCAAGATCCAAACCCTCTAAATAAGCAAGGTCATTGAAACCTTCAGAGTGATGTTTTTGTATTTGTTTCGGTTGAGGCTGCGATGTTGGGGATTTAGATATGGTCTAAGCATATTTCAAGCCCTAGAATATAGAAAGAAGAAGAAAGATTTACACATTAGGAACATATAATTACTGTGTAGAACACAAGGAATAAAATATTGTTTTCAAAAAAATTTCACCTGCCAATATTGTGTAATTTTACCAGTTGTAATTCAAGGTTTGTATGTGATCACTAAAGTACAATAAATACATGTTAAAAATAATGTTCTTTTAATTTTCAATAATTGATTGATTGTTAGTGGATCCATGATGAATTAAAAATGAAATGATCCTGTCATACAAACTGAAATCAATACATCCAGGTTACACTATGAAGGAGAAAATCAGTGCCACAGGTTCAAATGCATCCAATCAGCTGCCTCAAATTATAACTTAAATTACATTAATATAAATATTGTCAACTGTGGCTTTGGGAAGAAAACAGTGTTTCTGAGAAATACCCGTAAACAAGATCACTCTGTAACTACCAGTTGATGGTAAAATGAATTAATCTTACTAAGAGTAACACAACATCTATCATGTTGGTTTCAAATTCTATTGAAGCGTGATGGTACCTTATTCGTCCTTGGCATGGTATTGACCTATTGCAAAATTACTTCATATAAATATAAGTGGTTGGTATTTTTTGTGTAAATAAAGTATTTTACTTTGACAGGACAAACGTACATCACTAGCCTAGACGTACCACCAGGAATTTGCTAGGTACATGTACGTATTTGCTGTTTTGCCACCAGGCTACAGTAAAAGCTTAATTTACTCTCCTAAAACATAACTCCTAACTTTCCGTTACTCTGAATATATCACGTTGTTCATTGCTTTTATTGTAGCCCTAACCAAAAGCGTGACATGGTAGTTTGATAAGCAATTGTTGGTGCTCCCCAAGCGCCAACCACCTAACTTCAAGTTTGAGGCCCATGTAGAGCCAAGATTCATTGCAGTTTCTCACCTAACCGCTAGAGGATGCAAAACCAAATCAATCTCCATTGATTCTAATGTTCACATGTCCAACTTTAGAGCCGAAATAAACATATTCACAGCCTGGTTCAAAAAACAGTTTTGGAATCAAACATTTGATTTAACATCCATAACAACTCTGACCATTAAATTCATTTCTAATATGACTGATTAACAATTGGCTCAGCCAATGGCTAGCCACTGTCACGTAAAGGAACTGTCGATTTGTATTAACCCAGCATCAGCTGAACACAACAGTAATTTTTGATTTTGCCATCAAGTCAACATCTCAAATGGTATATTCTGATATAAACATCTTCAGACATTTTGGTGGGGAAAGAGCAAGGAGACAAAGCTAACTTTGGTTGACATAAGGTGGCCATCAGCTTCTCAAGTAAGATGGCTCCGCCCTGTACAAAGAGAGTTGGGCTTCAAAACCACTTTTCAGAAATGAATGACTCAAGTGACCTTATGCTTCATCTATTGTTTAATGCAATCTATGGTCCTGCCCTTTCGATGGCGAAGCCCTATGAATTATTTCCAGACATTACATCTTTCTAGATATGGCTCTGATCTATCAGACTAGCACATCACATAATATGACTAGAAAGTCCTTTTTTAGAAACAGTTTTACCATAGACACTGGGTTCTGAAAAGGTATTGATCTGTGGGCATTAAAAATAAAATAGAAAAATTACTATATATTTTGTCAAAATAGTTCAGTAAATCATGGAAATGCCATATTAATATCTATATAATTTTTGTTTGTTTGTTGTACATGTTTAGACTCAACATTTCAAAATAGACTGCTACATTAACTAAATAAAAAGTAAATAAACTTGAATTTTAAAAAAAATGTTTTTTTCTCACATCTCTGTCATAGCGACAAAAATGCATGTGTTTGGCTAAAACTCATACATAAGAGCAGAGGGACATACACTTTTATCCTGGAAACTTCCTTTTCTGAGCCTTTGGTTTGGGAAAGGAGAATCCCACTCATCTTTTTTATTGTGTTCATAGATCGCATTTGTACATAGGTTCTGTCATTTCATTTTCTCAACACCGTGTTGCTGAAAGAGAGAAGGCAAAACAGAAGCAGATTATGAAAGGGGGTTAATTAACTGATCTGTTTCTTTCTTCAGGCCTCTCTCTTGTGTATCTACTGGCAAAGCCTGTCCATAAAGCTTAACAAAGCAGAACACTGCAAGCCTTTCAGTGAGCCTATCAACATTTACACATATCCATTCACTAATAGGCTTGGCTCTAGTAATGCACTGACCAAGCATGTCTTTTTTCCCAAAAGGGGATTAACAAAAGCATATGAAAGCACAAAGAGCACTTAACTTCTTAGATGTACTTTTATTTGCTTTGTAAATGCTATTATTTCTGTGCAACAGTCTGGACCTCATAATGATGAAATTGGTCATCTGGAAGGGGGTCTCTACTTAATGTAAGGATTAAAGAAACCCCATTGAAAAAAACTGTCATGATTGTCCAAAAAACTCACACATTTTCATTTTCCTACATGATTTCATGATTATAAAATCGATTTATTTAAAAAAAATTGTTGTTTTATTGACAGAAAAGAAAGAAAAAAGACAAGACAGTAATGAGTTTAGCGAGGTGACTATATGGTGTGTTGCAGTGTAAGTAAATTAATGTGTAACTATGTAATAATAATAATAATAATAATAATAATAATAATAATAATAATAATAATATATTTTACTTGTAGGCACCTTTCACGAACATAGGGATGTATGTCTGAATTCTGTTGCTTTGGCTTCTGAAACAACAAGGCTGCACCAAGCACATGAAAAAACAAGCTTCAAAATGTCTTCAGAAACAAATGGGTCAAATGACCAAATGCTTCAGCCATTGTTTAATATAGTCTATGGTTTGGATATGCCCCCTGTGGTAGTAACCTATTCAGCTTAACCTCCTTTAATGTTGAAAAGGACTGAAGCAGAAAATACATGTGGGTGGGAATTATGTGTGTTGCAATTATGTTGTGAAGCTGAATAAAGTTGCTATAAAGCCTTTGTTTGGTAATTGTTGTAGCGAATCCCTGATGCACAACACAACATGGTGTCAGAAGTGCTGAGGCAGTTATAAGTACATGTGAAAGAGTAATAGCGTTGAATGTTTCTATGGGGATGAATGTTAATAGACCAATAATAGACCAAGCAAGTCCACTATACAGCCTCCACAGCAGCACCGCCGATGGCTACCTTCACCATTCAGATGCATGAAGAATTTGATTTCAAGATACCACTTGACTGGGAAAGATGGATAGATATTTTAAAGTTTCAGATTAACCAGCCATCTTCGCTTGATCTTAGAAGCCATTTCTAATCAAGCTAATCAAGTTAACACACTAATCTACTGCAAGGGTGATGAGAACAATGATTCTGTGTGGGCAAAGACTTTTAGAGGCAGAACAACAGGAGTGTGACAAAGTAAAACAGATGTTTTTTAGAGTACTTTGTTCCCAGAAAAAATGTCATGTACAAGAGAGAAAAATTTAACCAAAAAACACAACAAGCTAATAAGACAGTAGGCACTTTCCTTACTGCATTATGTGCTTTAGCAGAAAATTCCAATTATGGCGCATTCCATGACAAGTTGATTATAGACCATTTAGTGGTGGGACTAAGAGACATAAGTCTATCTGACTTCAAGTCTATCTGAGTGAATCCTGCTGGAGAAAGAACTAATGCCAGAAAAAACAGTCAATGTGGAAAGACAGTCTGAGACAATAAAAAGGCAGCAAACAGATCTCTGTTGGGCCACAGCCATGTGTTGAAACAAAGGAAGGTCTACTGTAACGTCAACTGCAAAACCCGACCACATGGTTTGAGACAAAGAAACTTTCTAAACGACTCAAATCCTCAGCAGGCTTTGCTCTATTTATGACATCTTGATGATAATGAATTGGCCTTTCATTGGGCATGGAACCCAAAATTTAGCAGGTGTCCCCGCTGATGCGCAGACCTGGCTATAAAGAGAGGCTGCCCCCTTTCTCTCTCACACACACAAGCTTTGAAACTCTCCCTCAAAGAGATGAGATGGAGCCCATTTTTCCTGATTCTGGGAGCTGTAAAGGCCACATCTCCAACTTTAGCGTGACAAGCTACCAGCCAAAGGCTTGCCTCCTCTATCACTGTGTCTGAAGAAGGTGTCCAGCTGCTAGGAAACAACAATTACAATCTGTCTGGCCGCAGCTCTGTAAAGAAGTGACCCACAAACATTTCAAGCTCCAGATAACCCGAATGAGGGACCTGTTTTTGCGTTGGAGCAGAGAAACTTAGTTAATTTATTCAACTAGCTTTATTTATAGTGTTGCACACACTGTAAGGCAGGCCACTGATCCCACCAGCTGGCAGGATCGGCCCATTTTGTCCATATTTTCCCTGAATTAATACAAGGTCAATACTGAGATTGTGTAAGGAGGAGCTGAAGGCCAGGAAACAGAATTAGACCAACCATCCACCAGAAGTTCAAACACATACCAACCACTAACTGGAAGGTATGTGGACTCTGCACCAGCACCCAGCTTTGACCAATACCATCAACTAGCATTTTGGGTACAGATACAAGTCAGCACACAAACACCACATCAGAAGGCAAAGGGAGTCCTGTCACTGAGAAGCCATTAGCAAGTGCCAATGTAGAGACATATGTGCCCCCTCCAATAGCTCATGTTCGGTGGCTAGCATACATTTTAGATGCTAATTATGTATAAAATGTGTGACAAGGTCCTTTCAAAATCAAACCTTTGATTTTGCAAAGGGTCCCATGGCATTTCATGCCAGCTTCCGACCCAATGGCATTTCATGCAGTTTACATATGAAGCTGCTGATGAGCCCTTTGATCTTCTGCTTCTTTTCTTTTCAGCAACTCCTTTCATGGGTTGCCACAGTAAGTCATCCATCTCCATCTAACCTATCCTCTGCATCCTCTTCTCTCACACCACCCACCCTCATATCCTCCTTCACTACATCCATATACATCCTCTTTTCTCTAGAACTCCTGCCTGACAGTTCCCAGCTTAGCATCCTTTTCCCAATAAATTCACTATCCCTCCTCTGTACATGTCCAAACCATCTTAGTCTGGCCTCTCTGACGTTATCTCCAAAACATCTAACATGTGCCATCCATCTGATGTATTTGTTCCTGATCCTATCCATCTTTGTCACTCCCAAAGAGAACCTCAACATTTTCTTTTCTGCTACCTCTAACTCTGCCTCCTGCCTCTTCCTCGGCACTATTGTCTCCAAACCATACAACATCACTGGTCTCATCACTGTCTTGTACACCTTTCCTTTCATTCTTGCTGACACCCTTCTATCACACATCACTCCTGACACTTTTCTCCACCCATTCCAACTTGCTTGCACGTTTCTTCACCTATTTTCCGCACTCTCCGTGGCTCTAGACTGTTGATCCCAAGTACTTCAAAATGTTCACTTTCTCTTCTCTGTGTAACCTTGCTGTTCTATTTGCATCCCTCTCATTCACACACAAGTACCCTGTCTTGCTGCAGTTAACCTTCATCTCTCTTCTTTCCAGGGCATACCTCCACCTCTCCCAATTTCCCTCCACCTGCTCCCTGCTCTCACTACAGATCACAATGACATCTGCAAACATCAGGGGCTCATGGCTGATACTTGGTGCTTCAACTCCTTTGTCACATCTATGGCACACCTCACCACCGTCTCACAGCTCTCATACATGTCCTGCACCCCTCTAACATACTTCTTTACCACTCCAGACTTCCTCATACAGTACCACAGTTCTTCTCTAGGCACCCTGTCATAAGCTTTTTCTCGATCTACAAAGACACGATGAAGCTCCTTCTGGCTTTCCCTGTACTTCTCCATCAACATCCTTGAAGCAAACACTTCATCTGTCATACTCTTTCTTGGCATGAAACCACAATGCTGCTCACAAATTCTCGCTTCTGCCTTTAGTCTAGTTTCTATGACTCATTTCCATAGCTTCATTGTACGGCACATCAACTTGAATTCCATGCTGTTGCCACAAATCTGCATGTCTTGTTCTTAAACAATACAGAGTATGTCTTGTTTAAGGATAAGACATACTCTTCTTACTTAACTTGTTCTTAAACCAGTATTTAAGTATTGTTGAAGAACAAAGTTGTTTCAGAACAAGCCATCATCACTTCACCTCCATTCCTCAGACATCCTCTCACTATCTAAGATTTTGTTGAACAACATAGTCAAAAATTCAACTGCTACCTCTCCCACACACTTCCATATCTCCACAGGTGTGTCATCAGGATCAACTGCCTTTCCACTCTTCATCCTCTTCAATACCCTCCTAACTTCACCTTTACTAATCTTTGGAACTTTGTGGTCCACAATGGTTGCATTTTCTACTCTTCTTTCTTTCTCATTTCCCTCATTCATCAACTCTTCAGAGTACTCTTTCCATCTTCCTATCACATTTCTGGCTCCTGTCAATACATTTCCCTCTTTGTCTTTCACCACCCTGACCCACTGCACATCCCGCCCATCTCTGTCTCGATGCTTTGCCAATCTGTACAGATCAGTTTCTCCCTCCTTGTTGTCTAACCTAGCACCCAAGTCATCATATGCCCTCTGTTTGGCCTTTGCTACCTTTACCTTCACCTTATGCTGCATTTCCCTGTACTCCTGTCTGCTCTCAGTGTCCCTTTTCTTCTTAGCTAACCTCTTTCTCTGTATACACTTCAGCACTTCCTCATTCCACCACCAAGTTCCCTTGTCTGTCTTCCTTCCAGATCTCTTGAGAAGTACTCTCCTACCCATCTCCTTGATCACATTAGCTGCAGTTGTCCAGTCATATGGAAACACCACCTGACCACCCAGAGCCTGTCTCAAGTCCTCCCTAAAAGCCACACAACACTTGTTCTTTTTCAGCTTCCACCCCTTAATTCTCTGCTCTCCCAGTCCTCTTCATCTTCTTCACTACCAGGGGCATCCTACACACCACCACCCTATGTTGTAAGACTGCACACTCCCCTACTATTACTTTGCAGTCACTAATCTCCTTCAGATTACATTGTCTACACAAAATGCAGTCAACCTGTGTGCTCCTACCTCCACTCCTATATTTCTTTCTCTTCTGGAAGAAAGTATTCACCACCACCATTTCTATCCTTTCTACAATGTGTACCACCATCTGTCTGTCTGCATTCCTGTCCTGAATGCCAAACCTGCCCATCACTTCCTCATCACCTCTGTTGCCTGCACCAACTTGTCCATTGAAATCTGCTCCAATCACCACTCTCTTACCTCTGCGGATACTCTGCATCACTTCATCTACTTCACTCCAGAATTTCTCCTTCTCTTCTAATTTACATCCTATCTGTGGGGCATATCCACTGACAACATTAAACAAGACACCTGCAATTTGCTGTTTGAGACTCATAATGTTGACACTCTTTTCAACTCCAGAACATTCTTTAAAAAAAACTCCTCTTTCAAGATAACTCCTACTTTGTTCCTCTTCCCATCAGCACCATAATAGAGCAGTTAAAATCCTGTTCCTAGACTCCTGGTCATGCTACTTTTCCATCTGGTATCCTTTCCACACAGTATATCTACCTTCCTCCTCTGAATCATGTCAACCAACTCTCAAGCTTTTCCTGTTAAAGTCCTTGCTCTCAGTCCTAGCCTCTTGACTTTCTTCTTCTCTCTCTGCCTATGGACACGCCTTCCTCCTCTCCTCCTTCTTCGACCCACAGTAATCCAATTTCCAGAGGCACCCTGCAAGTTAACAGCACTGGTAGCGGTTGTTGTTAAGCTGGGCCTCAACTGATCCAGTATGGAAATCAAATTTGTGACTTGCATCATTGATTATTTGCCATGGGTTTTATGTTGGAGGCCCTTCCTGACACAACCCTTTGCATTTATCCGGGCTTAGAACTGGCACAAGGAAGACACTGGCAAGTACAGAATAGACTTACTTAAAAGGAAACAGCTGACATGAATAGACCTGAGAAGATCCAGCAAATCATCAGTCTTTCTCAACTATCACCACACACATTGGGAATGTTGACATTTCTGCATGACAATCAGCTTCAAGGGGTATATCCAAATCTGTGGATTGCACTTCTAATTGCTCTGACACTCTCTGTCAAAGTAGCTTCCATCTGAGTGAAGCTTTTCAAAACTCAAGTTTGTTAAAACTTGAGTTTTGGGCTATGTGCCACAGGCTTTTAAAGTGGCTGTAATTAAACCACTAATTAAAAAACCTTCACTAGACCCTGCTGCCTTAGCTAATTACAGACCAATTTCCAACCTTCAATTCAATTCAATTCAATTCAATTCAATTTTATTTATATAGCGCCAATTCACAACAAAAGTCGCCTCGAGGCGC
>JAOWBL010000006.1:0-12751 GCA_028564865.1 Zenarchopterus dispar | reverse complement strand
TGTCATTTCTTCTTCATACTGACAATAGGTTACCTTCCAAGCACAGTCTCTGGTCTCTCTTGCCTGTCCAGACAAAACATAGGCCTGTATATAATCAGTTTCTGCAATAAATAACTGATTGTGTTACTCTCACTCTTTCTCTCCAGGAATTTTCAACACAGCATTCACACAGTATGTTGTTGAGAAGCCAACTGTGATAACTTCCGGCCGAAACAAAAGTGCAGTGACTCCCAAAGAAAGTGGAACAAATGACCTGACCTCTCCATCTCAAACTCAGATGCAAACTTCAGCTACATGCAACATAAAAGAGACATCACTTTAATCAATATGTAAAACATAGTTATTTTGATGTCTTCATAAAACAGCTTTTTTCCCCTTTTTTCACATTTTTTGCAGTATTTTAGCAATACTTTTAAATCGTTATAAGAAACAGCATACTAATTAATACCAGGTCAAACTTATTCTTACTAAGAGCCTCAGTTCTTTAGTACATGTACCAACATTAAAATAAACAAATGAATTCTGCTTTATTGAAGACCATGGTCAGCAGTTTCAGATATACCCATCTGTCTTCACTATGATGTTATAGTTATAACTGAGCATAGTTTCCCCCTTTCCGATATCTGATGTGATTATAAATTTATGCTCGTGAAGCTGGTGGGGTTTGTGTATTGTACTGAATGAATAAATGAATGAATTAATGGATCTGTGGATGACTTCATGAAGAACCATGTTTATGCTTTTCTGACTTGTGGTATGTATAAGTTACAAACAAAATAGTGACTGTTGTGTATAATAAATACTGGTTAAATTTATTCAGTGGATTACTAATTTGTATTTTGCACATTTTCTTTTCTCCCCAAAATTGGTACCAAATATCAAGGTTTTAAAAAATCCTATTTAGGCAACTTCTGTTGCTAATTATGTTAAAAAGATCTAAATAAAATAAAACTAAAGGCCATTTGCAACAAATGGTTTACTGCCATCAAGCTGAAGAAGGAGTCCTACAGGGCATTCTTGGCCTGTGGGACTCCAGAGGCAGCAGAAAGTTGCTGGGAGGCCAAGCAGAACACAGCTTCGGTTGTGGCCAAGGCAAAAACCTGCACATGGGAGGAGTTCAGAGAGGCCATGGAAAACGACTTCCAGATGGCTTCAAAGATGTTCTGGTCCACCACCCGGCGGCTCAGGAGAGGGAAGGAGTGCACTGCCAGCACTGTGTATTGTGAGGATGGTGCTCTGCTGACCTTAACTTGGGACATTGTGAGTCACTGGGGGGAATACTTTGAAGACCTCCTAAATCCCACCAACATGCCTTCCTATGAGAAAGCAGACCCATTGAGTTCGGAGGTGGGCTCATCTATCTCTGGGGCAGAGGTCGCCAAGGTGGTTGAGATACTCCTGGGTGGCAGGGCACCCGGGGTGGATGAGATCCGCCCTGAGTTTCTTAGGGCTCTGGATGTTGTGGGGCTGTCTAGGCTGACACGGCTGTGCGACATCGCATGGACGTTGGAGACAGTGCCCCTGGATTGGCAGACTAGCATGGTGGTCCCCCTCTTTAAAAAGGGGGACAGAAGGGCGTGTTCAAATTATAGAGGGATCCCACTCCTCAGCCTCCCTGGTAAGGTCTATTCGGAGGTACTGGAGAGGAGGGTCCACTGGATAGATACTCCCGGAGAACCACACACAGGTGGCTCCTCCGCATTGAGAGGAGCCAGATGAGGTGGTTTGGGCATTTGGTAAGGATGCCTCCCTGGGAAGATTTTCAGGGCATGTCCCAGTGGGGAAGACACAAGATAGGAGACTATGTCTCTTGGCTGGCCTGGGAACGCCTCAAGATCCCTTCTCCTCAGCCACTTCATCCAGCTCATCTGCGCCTCCCTGCTTAGGCTACTGCCCCCACGACGCAAACACGGATAAGTGGAAGAAAATGGATGGATAATTTACTGTCAAATAAAGAGAGGTCAAACAAGAAATGCATTGCCTGACAACATACTGGGAGTAAAAAATAAACTCCTTAATTTATAGTAAACATACTTATTTAATCCTGTATTAATAAGTATGATTATCAAATCTCAGTAAAATTCAACTACATTTTGCATCTGCCGGTAGACTATCTACTCATGAAATCGCCATCTTGTACATTGATGCCATGCGGTCGTTCATGGGGATTATGAAACACACTAAAACAGGAAGTAAGCTGTTTCGATGTTTGCGTAACCAGGTATTCTAAATCCTATTGGTGAATTGTTGAGGACGCACTCACAGCGTGGACACTGATTGGCTGCTGTGGCATACATATATAACGTCCCGACTGCAGTAAATCCCCTTTCCCTCCTCATCCCGTCGAGCTCATAACGTTCTTGCCTTTGTGCAATACATTCCACTATATTCATTCAGTCCACATCACCGGTTTGGTAAGTCAGGCTTAGTTATTTAACAATTAGTAGCATATTGCTAGAACTAATCAGTCTTAGCGAGTGGAGCGTTTTGCGTTCTGCTCTTAACGTAAAATTACAAACGGAATTACCGTTTACTCATACTTTAATGGGAAGATGACGTGAATTGTATGTTGATTGTATGTTTATAAGAAGTGGGACCGTATATTTGTGTCAGTATACTGCGATTCTATCCGCATTTGTGGATTTGATAGCTGTGGCTGCTCAGCCGGGTGGGGGTGGGACTATCGAGATGTTCGAGAATGTTCGAGAGTGTTCTCGATGTAAAGCTTTCTGCAACGGACTTCCTCTTCAAGAGAATTCTTTCTTTCCCTCTCTCTTTGTATCTGTGTGTGTGTGTGTATATATATGTGTGTGTCTGTGTGTATGTAATATATATGTGTGTGTATATATATATATATATATATACACACACACACACACACACACACACACACACACGAAGTGGGTTTTTAAATTTTTAATAAATGGCTTTAATATTGATTTTGTGCATGTGTGTTTATACTATGTACTAAGGAACTATGTCTAAGGGACCAGCAGTCGGCATTGATCTTGGAACCACCTACTCCTGTGTTGGCGTGTTCCAGCATGGCAAGGTTGAAATCATTGCCAATGATCAAGGCAACAGGACCACACCCAGCTATGTCGCCTTTACAGATACTGAGAGGCTGATTGGAGATGCAGCCAAGAATCAGGTCGCCATGAACCCTACCAACACAGTCTTTGGTAACTAACTTAATTCTTTGTTAGTAAAACACTATATTGCATCTAAAAATCATCTAATGATATTTATAGAATAAGTTTTGGAGCAGGACAAACATTGATCTTACAAAATCCTATCCTTATAATGCACAAGGTTTCAGTGAGACCACCTGCCTGTCAAAACTAATAGATTGTAGTCATCTGGATTAACTTGTAAAGGAGACAGTCACTCAGCAACTCCATCAAAAAAGGCTGAGTCTAGTATTGTACTTTAACATTAAAATACCTGTGATTGAATGCTTTGTGAATTGTATGACGTGCAGTACTAAAATGGGACAAATAATTCAATTGCTGGAAGCACACTTTAATTTTTTTTAAATGAGACTTCTGTTCTTGTGACTTGCAGTTGAAGTTTAGACCAACTGTATAAACCCTGCAGTATTGCTAACTGACAGTTAAACATTTTATATCTAATTTTCTCATTGAAGAGATTGGAGTTACTTTCGTCTTAAAATTCCAACTTCATGTAGTCACACTTCGAAGGACTAGCCTTTTTTCAAGTTGTAGTTTTTCAGAGCCCTAATGGGTGGGAGTTATTTGTATTACTGTCATCAACAGATGCAAAGCGGCTGATTGGCCGAAGGTTTGACGATCCAGTTGTGCAGTCAGATATGAAACACTGGCCTTTTAATGTCATCAATGACAACAGTCGCCCTAAGGTTCAAGTTGAGTACAAGGGAGAAACAAAGTCCTTCTACCCTGAGGAGATCTCTTCCATGGTGCTTACAAAAATGAAGGAAATTGCTGAAGCCTACCTTGGAAAGGTATGCACAGTCTTTCTTAGTTTGATCATGTGTGAAATTTTAATATTCTAATGGTATTATTTTCTTTCAGACTGTCAATAACGCTGTAATCACAGTACCTGCTTACTTCAATGACTCCCAGCGTCAGGCCACCAAGGATGCTGGCACAATCTCTGGCCTGAATGTTCTTCGTATAATTAATGAACCAACTGCAGCTGCTATTGCCTATGGTTTGGATAAGAAGGTAAATCAAGGGGAGTGTTGCCAGGTTTACCTGTAAAAAGGTGTGCACATTACATGTTAGTTACAAGAAATTGCTTGTGTTCCTCCACAAATAGAAACTATAAATTCAAGTTCATTGTTGTTGATTGCTGGAGTAAAATAAATATTTATAATCTACAATTTGCTCTAAGTCTGAGCTACATAAAGAACCTCTGTACTGTGGAAACACAACCTATAAATGCCAGTTGAAATGTGGGATATGTGAATACCTGCTCCATTGCTGTTAAATGGTTCTGATTTGTCTTGCATCTGATTTCAGGTTGGGTCAGAGAGGAACGTTCTCATCTTTGACCTTGGTGGTGGCACCTTTGACGTGTCAATCTTGACCATTGAAGATGGTATTTTTGAGGTTAAGTCCACTGCTGGAGACACTCATCTTGGAGGGGAGGACTTTGACAACCGCATGGTTAATCACTTCATTGCAGAGTTCAAACGCAAGTACAAGAAGGACATCAGTGACAACAAGAGGGCTGTCCGTCGTCTGCGCACTGCTTGTGAAAGGGCAAAGCGCACTCTGTCTTCCAGCACGCAGGCTAGCATTGAAATAGATTCTCTATATGAGGGGGTTGACTTTTACACCTCAATCACTAGGGCTCGCTTTGAGGAACTCAATGCTGACCTCTTCAGAGGTACCCTTGACCCTGTTGAGAAATCCCTCCGTGATGCTAAGATGGATAAAGGTCAGATTCATGACATTGTTTTGGTTGGTGGCTCCACTCGTATTCCCAAGATCCAAAAACTACTTCAAGATTTCTTCAATGGAAAGGAGCTCAATAAGAGCATCAATCCAGATGAAGCTGTGGCCTATGGGGCTGGTGAGTGTTAAGTTTAAAAACTTAAATAAACTTTTTTTTTTTTTTGTGTGTAAATAAAGAGCTATAACAATTAAACTTTAAGAATCTTGAACTCAGTTCAAGCTGTCATTTAATCTTGAATCTAAACTGTTTTCATTTATAGCTGTACAGGCTGCCATCTTGTCTGGTGACAAATCTGAGAATGTGCAGGACTTGCTGCTTCTGGACGTCACCCCCTTATCCCTTGGTATTGAAACTGCTGGAGGTGTCATGACTGTCCTGATCAAACGCAACACCACAATTCCTACCAAGCAAACCCAGACCTTTACTACCTACTCTGATAACCAACCAGGTGTGCTTATCCAGGTAAAGACAATCTCATTGTGTGGTTGACTGTTAAAATTTTGAGGTTAATTATTCTTGCCAGTTGTAGTTTCCAGCAAAGGTTGCAAGACCAAAGATAGCCCAGACCTTACTTGGATGTCTGAGTGACATTTGGTAGAACATGGCAAATACTAAATTGTTTTTCTTAACTCTGTACTTGACAGGTTTATGAGGGTGAACGTGCTATGACAAAGGATAATAATCTGCTTGGCAAGTTTGAGCTGACCGGAATCCCTCCTGCTCCCCGCGGTGTTCCTCAGATAGAGGTGACATTTGATATTGATGCAAATGGTATCATGAATGTATCTGCTGTTGACAAGAGCACAGGCAAGGAGAACAAGATCACAATCACCAATGATAAGGGTGAGGATTTTTGTTTGGTTTTTTTTTTTTTTTGTTTTTTTTGGATGCAGTCAAATTTCTGTTGCAGTTTCTGACTACAGTGTGCTTCCAGGTCGTCTGAGCAAGGAAGACATTGAACGCATGGTCCAGGAAGCTGAGAAGTACAAGGCAGAAGATGATGTCCAACGTGAGAAGGTGTCTGCAAAGAACGGTCTGGAGTCGTATGCTTTCAACATGAAGTCAACTGTGGAGGATGAGAAACTTGCTGGAAAGATCAGTGATGATGACAAGCAGAAGATCTTGGACAAATGCAATGAAGTCATCAGCTGGCTGGACAAAAACCAGGTTTGTTGTTGGTGGTGGTGGTGTTGTCATTTTTTTTTTTTTTATGACATGGTTCAGACATTCAATACGTCCCTTCCCCCAGACTGCCGAGAAGGACGAGTATGAGCATCAACAGAAGGAACTGGAGAAGGTGTGCAATCCCATCATTACTAAGCTGTACCAAAGTGCTGGTGGCATGCCTGGAGGTATGCCAGAGGGTATGCCTGGTGGCTTCCCTGGAGCTGGAGGTGCTGCTCCTGGTGGTGGATCCTCTGGACCAACTATTGAAGAGGTTGACTAAGTATTGCACTCAAGCCATTTTTCTGAAGTAATTTTTTTTTTTTTTCTCTAAGAAAGAAAACCCTCTTATAGCATAAGCTTAAGAGTGCACTTAAAATGGGGATATGTTCATTGTATTGTTTGGGACATAACTAGTAACAGCTAGCCTGCATAATTAAGCAGTCACTTCACATGTATGAAGTACTTTGTACACTATGTTCACTGCCTTGACAATAAATCTTAAAACCCTTTAGCAGTCTTATTATTTTTTATTTATTTTTTTCCCTTCTCTCTCCTTCCCTTTGGTAGAATATGAGTGTCTTGTAAATTAAAACAACACATTAGACATAAGGGCAGCTTGGTGGTTGGCACTGTTGCTTTGCAGCAAGAAGGTTCCTGGTACAACTCTCAGCAGGAGACTTTCTGTGTGGAGTTTGCATGTTCTCCCTGTGTTTGTGTGGGTTCTCTGGGTATTCCAGCTTCCTCCCACAGTCCAAGAACATGCATGTTGGGTTGGTTGTAGGTGTGACTGTGCATCCCTGTCTTTAATTGGGGCCCTGTGATGGACTAGGAATCTGTCCAGGATGTACCCCTGCCCACTGACTGTAGTAAGCTGGGATAGGCTCCAGCAGACCCCTGTGACCCTGTACAGGATTAAAAGGGTTTTTTTTTTTTTTTAAATCAATGGATGGACATAAGATTATTCACTATTTGTGAATATTGCTGATTTGATCATTGCAAGTGCTGGTATTGATGTATGGTATTGTCACAAATGCCATATGATCAATTTGGCTGAAATTTACCTCATTTTGTGTTTTACTCTGCATGGAGATATAACAAATGTGCATGTCAACACCACTTGAGGTAGGAAAATATTTTAAATTACAAACTTAAAAAGCCTGGGGGGGGGGTCAATCCTGCAGAGTAGCTCTCTGCATCAGAACAGTCTGGCACTCAAAGTCCTTGTAGGTTTGAGTATTGAGAGTTGATACAGCTTTGTAGCACACACCTACAGTCCCCTCCAAAAGTACTGGAACAATGAGGTCAGTTGATTTATTTTTCCTGCAGACTACACATGGTTGGATTAGATATCAAAAGATGAACATGAGATGAAAGATTTAGTTTAGTTCAATGCTTTTACATCTGGGTCTGGTGCGGAATTTGGCATAAAACGCCAAATTCTTAGGTGAGCATAAGTATTGAAATGTGACAAGTGTTTGTTCATCCAAAAGGAAGAGACCTGAAAATCTGCTCTCAATTGGGTTTTGCCTGTGCAGAAAGCATTTATAGTTACTGGTGTAACCATCATGAAACCCAAAGAGCAGTCTATGGGTTAGGAAAAAAAAGCAATTGTGAAGCTGAGAGAAGATGAAAATCAGAGACACTTCACAAACTGGCCATGGCCAATACAACCATCTGGAATGTCCTGAAGAAGAAACTACTGGTTTCTAAGTAACAGATGCTGAATGGGTAGACTGAGGAAAATGTCAGTAGTTGACAAAAGAACCATGCTGCAAGCTTTGAAGAAGAACCCTAAAACAACTGCTAGTGACAACAACCCCCAAAAGCCTGGAGTTAAGGTATCACAATCTGCTGTTCACAGAAGACTATGAACAAAAGTACAGAGGGCACACCAGAAGATGCAAAGCACTCATTAGCAAGAAAAACAGGAAAGACAGAGTGGAATATGCCTAAAAGTACAGGGACAAGCCACAAACATTCTGAAACAAAATTTTGACTGATGACACAAAGATGAGCCTTTACTAAAGTTAAGGAAAGGGTAAAGTTTGGAGAAAGAAAAGATCTGCTCATGGTTTTAACCACACAAGTTAAGCTGTGAAGCACAATGGAGTCATGGCTTTGGCTTGCAAGGCTTTTTGTTGGCCAATTTAAAGATTGACGCAATCAAGCTGATTGGAAGATCCTTCATCAGGCAGCAGGATAATAACCCCAAACACACTGCCAAAACAACATAAGAGTTCATCATGGGCAAAAAGATTTGGAGCATGCATTTTACCTGCTGAGGAAGATACTGAAGGGGCTAGACCCCGAAAAAACAACTGAAAGGCTAAGGCGAAAGCCTGGAAAAGCATTTCAAAAGAAGAATGCAAACATTTGGCAATATCAATGGGTTGCAGGCTTGATGCTGTCAAACAAAGGATTTGCAACTGGATATTAAGTTTCAGTCTATTTTAAATCTCTGTTCCAATACTTTTTCTCACCTAAAAATGAAGTGCTTTGTTACAAATAGTGCTATCTCTCGAGTTGTGCTTCAGATCCAGATGTAAATACCGGAAATAAAAGCTGAAATGTCTATCTTTTGTCTCATATTCATCTTTTGATGTTAAAGTCAAATGTTTGCAGTTTACAGTAAAAATAAAAAAACTGGCCTGACCGTCCCCATGCCTTAGGAGGGGAGTTTATATTTCTTTTAGCTACAAATGATCATTTAAATTGTTTCAAATGTAACATAAAGCATAATTCAAATTTCTTTTTGGGATCAAGCTAAATTGTCTCTTGTACTAAAGTAGAGAAATGTGTTTAGTGTTGGTATCCTTTCATTAAAGAAATGAAATCTCATAGTAGTCACTGAAATGACTTGAAATTCACAAAAGTAAATAATTGACAAAAAAACTTTACTTTTGAATTGTTTTCAACAGAACATTAAAAACAAAACATAACAACAAAAAACAAAAACAAATGAAACAGATCAGGACAAATTAGTTGGTACCTTAAGAAAATTAGTAAAATAATATGATTATAGTGACATGTTAAAATAAAGCGTGTCCTGTAATTAACATTTCAGGTATCTCCCATCTTCACTCAATTTTACTATTTAAAGAGCTAAAAGTGGTCACTCTGGAGCATCGCCAAATTGTTTAGGGGGGCTTAAGACCACTTTAAGGGGGCAGAAGCCCAACTAAAATAGTCCTAATGACACCCATGCTTTTCATTCTTAAATAGAGAGTAACTACAAGTTTTTTCGAATTGTGTTGAGTGGAAATTTCTGAAGCCAATAATAAATGTGAAAGCTTGACATTAATGAAATTTATAAGGTCATTCAGAATTGACTTTGGAGAAAAATCTACCAAAATCAAAAATGTTTAAAAATCGTCCCTAGACCCATATTAACAGATGTCTAATAACTGGCTACAATCTTAGTGTTCTTTGATGAAGTTAATCATTCTTGTTGTCTATCATCTTAGACAGTAATAATGATCTGGCATGTTTTACTTGATCTTTTCTTGTGAAAATCCTTCTGTCCTGTTTCAAATAGATACACGCCTATTGCCAACAGACACACATTTATGTAGAACAATACTTTGTAGTTGATAACGTGAACAATGGTTGGTCTGCTCACCTCTAAGGTAATGGACCAATAACAGTCGGGTCTGTGTAACAAATTGTACAGGGAAACACCCAGCCCAAGAAGAGTAAATGTAACAGAATAATGGAGATCAGGGCTCAACCTGGATGGACATCTTTTTTGATCTGTCTCTCTGAGCCCAGTGCTGGTTCACTTCACCAGTGACCAGATTCAGAATAAACTTCAACTGATTTTGTAAAGTCCTCTCCTGTATTCAGTTCTTGAACTTCCAACAAAAGAATCATGGCTAACACGGGATAAAAATATTCAGATTCACTTACAGGAAGAATATTTACTAAACAAAGTGCTGTTAAATTATTTTTGCATAGGCCTACATCTATGTATTGTGTAAGAATACACAATACGCTGCAAGCTATTTTAATACAAACGCATGTTCTTTGAATGCGCAGATAAAATCAGTGTCTATGTGCTGCCTAAAATGAAACATGTCATGAGTAACCTCTGTTTACTTTTTTTCTTGTCTACTAGCTACTTCATGTTGAAATTAATTTAATTTAAATTTTTAATCCATCAGACCCAAAGTAATGGCAGTTATTTTTTTCATGATATTGGCTAAGTAATGATGACATTTCTGAGGAATAACTTTCATTCATACTTGAAATGTTAACGTCTGCACTGATTTGACCAAGGCTTACATTCACCAGCCACTGCCCACAATAGGTTCCTTACAACTTTGTTACCCTTATTAAACCTTCCTCTGAATCACAAATTGTCTCATGCGTCAGATCATGTATTCTTGTATGTCAAAAAACAAAATGAACAAACAAAAAACGCTTTTTAAAAAACAGTTCTTGAACATATTAATACATAAATAGAAAAAGCAGTCAGACTGTGTTGTCAGTACTTTGTATAGTTCGTCTGTTAGGATCAATACAGATTAGTTTGACAAATATGTACAAAATTTTAATCTGGTCTTTTAAGTGACTGTACAACCAGCATACTTAAATTAAACTGCAAGGAACCGATACAAATGCGCCCATGAATATTAATATTTTTTATGTAATTATTATATCCTTCATAAGTGTTACTTTTTTAGTCTGTCATTTCTCACTTGTTAGTCTGTTCCTCCACTCAAGTCTTACTCGATCCTACCTGTTATGTGAAAGAGACACAATAATAGATGAAACTGGGGTATTCAACCCCAAAAGCTTTTTGTGCGGAGATGCAAAACACATACCAATTGTTAATTTTGTATCATAAAGCTATATTCAAGTCTCTTGGTTTCATTATTTGTAAGTTAATATTGTGAAGCAACCCCCACTTCTTTATCTTTAGCCATCACATGTATAAGAGCTTCATGATGAAGACTGTTAACCCAAAACATGCATGAAAGATTCACCTATGGAAAGATGGGATGTATCAAAGATGATGGAAGAGAAGTGTCCTTCTCTGACAGGTCAAACACAAAGCTTGGCTCAGGAGCGAGCCAACCAATAGCAATTAGAAATGCACAATAAATGCCATGAGAAAATTGAAGTCATACTCTCCCAAAACGATATTAGGACTCCCCATCACCATGAGGAGATGGAAGAAATGAAGAAGCAGAAGAGGGTGAGACTAAAATTTTTCTCGGGGTGAAGAAGAATCCCATTCTTTTAAAGATTAATTGTTTAGAAACACAAATAGATTTAAGAAAAAAAATAAGGTAAGATGCACCATTTCCTCCTTGTCTGGTAAATAGTGATTTGAGTGATTACACTGCATTTAAAATTATTTCAGAGCTTAAAAAGAATATACGAGAAACAACAAAACCTTAGATTTCATTAAGACGACCATGCCCTGCTTTTGGGTGAAAACAAATGTAAAAATACTGGAGGCAAGGTGGAAACTTGAGTGGTAATATGCCCAAAAGCACTTGCACTGCATTTTGATGAATTTAAAAAAAAAAAAAAAAAAACGAGCAAAATACTGGTTTGTGTTTTTGTTTGCTTTCTTGAAGAATGATGGCAAAAGGAAAGTTTTGTGGCATTTATTGATCCACAGAGAGAAGGTAAATGAAAAACTGTTGATAGAAAAGTGTCAGAAATACAACACATTGAGATTCAAAAAACTAAGAACGGATGTTGAGATATGTTATTTCTGGCCACTTGGTGGCATTGTCCTTTCAGTTTGTCACAAACAGACTGAATAGACATTCCTCCATCACAACAAATTGTTTTTCTGTATAAGACTTGTTATATCTTATACAACACTCATGGTGCAGAAGCAACACAACTTAATTTCTTACCTGTTCAGCCTTATGACACTGTACCTTAATTAACACTTTCATATTTGCAAAAACCTCAAGTTTTATTTACCACCAATCAAGTTCAATGGGTTGCTTTAACCTCCCAAAAAAAGACTTTATCCAAAGGCAAAGTTCCTAAATGTGTTGTTCTCATCTTTCCATGTTTGATATATATTGAACCAAAATGCAGCAAAAAAAAAAAAAAAAAAAAGTCATATAAGGGCTTATAACAGGATAAAATTAGATAAGAACCAGAACAGTTTCTAAAAATATATATAATTTTTGTATAACCTTCCAGACATGCAGACAGCACTGATCACATACCTCACTGGGCCAGTAAACACAGTACTGTACAGCTCTGGAGCAATGCAGATGTGTGTTTAGAGAAAGGGAGAAAAAAGCCTAGGCAGCAGAAGAAAGAAGAGACAAAATTAATGGCTAGTTAAAACAAACAAACAAAAAACTAAAATAAAAATGTGAGAGAAGAGGTTCTCATTCCATTGTAGGAGCCTCCACAGTAGCCTTGGCCTATAGTACCCCAACCAGACCATGCATTTCACAACTAGGCCTTAAGTAGTGCTAAGTCTGAATTAAACCTGCCTCTGAAAAACTAATTTATGGTTATAAAAACCATCTTAATATGCAGAAATACAGTATAAAGAGCCGTTGCATCGCAGATAGAGAACTCCTGGACCACAATAAATGCCTTTATTGAATAGACAAACCAGGGGTGAACAAGTCTCCTTCTGCTGCAGCTACAGCCACGACAC
>JAOWBL010000005.1:17944104-17973442 GCA_028564865.1 Zenarchopterus dispar | reverse complement strand
GGGGGTTATGACTTCTTTTCAAGGGATGCAAAAGCACACAGCTGTGTTCAGGGTGTTTGATGTGGTAGAGTTTTTTTTATTTATTTTAATGTACCACAAGTACTTTATTGTTTGTTTGTGTCTTGTGCCCAAATATTCAAGAAACATGATATACCTTTATCTGAATATTCTCACCTTTTTACATATTATTTTTTATTTTATATTTTATTTCCAGCTCTTGCCCTGCCTCAGCTGTGTCTCACTGACAGGGACCTCAGGTGGTGCTGTTGTCCTGACAACCAATAAGAGAAGCTTCACAGTCAGACGACTGGATAATATGAGAGAGAGAGCGAGCGCGAGAAACACGGAGGATGATGAGGTGGTAGTAAGGAGTTGTTTTTCCCAGAATCTGAACTGGAGCCCGCCTCTCTGTATTGCAACTTCTGGCTGTGCTGTCCCTTTACGCAGGGAGCGTTGCGCACCAGTGGACTAGAACGAGAACCCCGCGCTTTTTTCGCCCCCAAAAGTATTTCAGGAATCCATCCATCTCGGACTTCTCTGGACCTAAATACGTTAACAGAAGTCTGGACTACTCTTCTTGCTTTCTACCCCCCTTCTTCTCTTGGATATACAGCTGCTGAAAAGCACACTTTCCTTGCTTGAAAATGCAAGTCGGACGCAAATCGTGTTGGAGGCAGTTGCAGGCTTCTTTTTTCAGACTGCTGTGTCTTATCCCCACAGGATTCCCCGTCCGGAGTGTGGATATGCAGCGGGCCACCGACAACATCACCATCCGCCAGGGAGACACGGCTATTATAAGGTAAGACGCAGCTTCCAACTTTCCTCCCGTCTGCCCCAGCGGCATCCTCTTCTTCCATCTTCGGCCAACTTAGTAAGACCATCTGTATGTTTATGATTCAATTTTCCTCCAAGATTAAGCTTGAACAAGTAAACTAAAATGAAAAAGAAAACATCTGGTGGGACTTAATTTCTTTATAACTTTTATGTCACAATTGAGTCTTCAAGGTGTTCATGCCCATGATGCATCAGCAATGCTCCTGGGATGCGCAGTGATTTATTATTATTATTATTATTATTATTATTATTATTATTATTATTATTATTATTATTATTATTATTATTATTATTATTTCTTCTCTGATGTGGCCCTGTATTTTGAAGTGATGTGACGTGTGGAGAGATTTTGTGAAACGCCACCTCTCCTGCGACGCGCAGGGCACTGCAGCGGCTGTCACAGAATCTCCTTCATTTTGAACTTAAATCTGCCTCTTTATCGGGCTAAATGCGTCACGATGTCAGGGGACGCTTTTTGACTGTGGTTTGACTGCAAAGATGATAGATTTAGACACAAACAAGAGGATGATGCGGGGAGATCTGTGCTAAGAACTTTACAACACTCGACGGACGCGTGGAAGAGATAAAGTGTGCGTCCCTGGAGGGCATGAAGGTGAACTACCATCATCTTCGAAAAGCTTCGTTTTGATCCTTTTCAGCAACGCTAATTTAAGCTCATGCTTGGAAATCCAGTTTGGTCTGTCAGTTTTTGTGTCTGATAGCATCCCAGTCCATTTAGTCACCTCCGGAGACTCCACGCTGTCATCTTTTGTGGTACTGTAACGCTGCTGGGCAGATGTCACTGACCAAGTGATCTCCCCTTTAAACAAGGCGCTTTGCCTCCACCCTTCTCCCCTCCACACCCACCACTTCTAAAATGGGATGCACTGTAATGTAGGCAAATCCAGAGGCATAATAGGTTGCACACACACACAAAAACACTCAATGACATTGATTTTCCTCAGTCTGTTCATTTACAGGTTGCATTTACTGTGAACCCCTCGGTGCTGCTTAATGAGTGTGAGAATGTAAAATGCAATTATGTGAAAAACCTTTAACACAGCCTATTAGAAAGCCTGAACAAAAAATGGGAGAAAAAAAAGGACATCCTGTGGAGGCAAATTTTCTCACATGCACCCCCATTTTAGAAACGGTGAACCCCTACAGATGCACATAAAAATAATCAGTGTAATGGATTCCTTCTTGCAAACAGGTGCCATCCATTTGGTATTTGCTAATCAAATTACTTGATTTGCTCAGTTACTGTTAGGGTCTTAGCTATTTGTTTAACCTCCCAAATCTACAGTGTGAAGCACCTCGAGGCGACGTTTGTTGTGAATTGGCGCTATATAAATAAAATAAAATTGAATTGAACTGAAAATCTAACTGGTTGTTGATTTGCTAAATTCAACTACATAGTCATCCAGTTAGTGTGTTTTTTTGAACGGCAAAGGCAGACTTTCTCTTTCAGACTGAGCTAAATAAGACTCTCCTTCTTAGAATAAACCTAAAACCAAACTCTATCCACCTATCATCTCCACCCAGTTCGGTTCTATACAGGATCACTGAATGTTGTCCCAGCTGGGTAAAATGTGGTGTACAGCCTTGACAGGTCACAAGTCCACCGCAGAGCCACACAGAGACAAGCAACCATACATACATTCACAGTTATTCCTAAAGATAATTTTACCTATGTTCACACTACTGGCCTTAAGTGACCTGCCTCTACTTTTTTTGTTCTTTGACCCAAATCTGATATGACTAAAGGACCTAAATGCAACCAGTATTTGATTTGTTTTTCAAGCTGTGTGGATGCAAAAGTTTGATCATCAATTTCAATCTCCAGGTCTAAATAACTTCACTATGTTGGGTAATAAATCGATTATGTCAAAATAATAGCATATGACATTGTTTAAAAATGAATTTTCACTATGATTTCAAAATTGTGGCATGTCATTGTCACTTTTTTGTGGGCTTCTTTACTTCTGTCAAGCCTCCGATACTGACAAGTCCCCAATAAAACAGTATGTGCTGTTTAAAAAAAAAAGAAGTATTTCCCCAGAAAAAAGGAACACACACTCAGTTATTTGGAAGTGTTTCGTAATTACAAGGTCTGAAATAATGCAAACCACTGTCCGCTTTTCAGTGTGTCTGTAACCCATGGCAACTGAAGGTAGCATCTTAAAGGAATACAGGTGAGTGGGAGGAATATGGGCATTGGAAGTTTCCAGCAACATGTGTAAAACAGCTGTTAAAGCTCAGGTAACGCGAGTAGTACCACGTTCCCTAAGGATAGGGACTAAGGATACCTGGTGGAAAGACACTAAGATGTGGTGGCTTTTTAGATCACTAAGAATATATTGCTCAATTACAGTAAACAAAAAACGCTGATGTTTATCCACATGCTGAGTACAATCAACCTCACATTGCCTCTTTTCTGTGTTATTTATTTATTGCCTACAAGCATCAGACTGTCCAAGTTGTGCACTCAGGACAAGGGTTCAGAAGTCTAAAATATTATAAAAGTTTAGAGCTTTTAATGAGAATTGAGGTTTGTATTTTTGATCAGTTCTTGTTTCAGAACATTTTTGACAGTTGAAGAAGTGTCTTACATTTCTGCAATGACATTTCAATGACTGGTAGTTTTAGTTTTCCCTGTGCACATGCCACGGGGGAAGGGTTGCATTTCTCAAAGTCAGCAGGCATGCACAACTTGGCAGGAAAAAAATCAATCTTCCCCTCCTTAATCTTTTAACATATAGCTGGGCAAGGGTTTCCTGTCCCCTAGAGCTAAATATCACCAATTACAGTAATGGTCACCTCAAATCTGAATCGTTTGTATTCTGACTCAATCAACTCTCCTGTCTCACATTTATGACATGTTTGTGTTGTTAGAAATGACACATGCTGGCAGGTATCTGATGGATAAGTGAGGCGTTTCAGGGGGCAGTTACAGAACAGTCTCATTGTGAATGTGAAGAGTCAAATAAGATCAGAATTATATCAGGAATGGACAGTATGGCTTGGAATGTGAATAGTGTTGGAGTCAAAAATTAGCCTAAAATGCATGTTTTTTGTTAGTTTGTTTTTTAGCTGTGGGACAATACCTCAAAGGGAAAATATCCAGCCCTCACACAGAAAGACCGCAACCAGGATTTGACCAGGATTTGCAGTTGCTGTGAGGCAACAGTACCAATTAACAAGCCACCATGCTCCCCTTCCAAAGTTCAGGGTTTCAAAACTGTCCCTGATAGGCAGTTTTTGACTACCGTTTGTGGTAACCACATAGGCCCTGTTATAAATAATTCAATGTTTTCAGTGTATCTCACTGGGACTGATGATCAGTCTCATTTATTTCCAGTCAGGCAGTGATAAACTGCAACTCAGACCCCTGTGGCTCTGTTGAAAAACACAATAATTCTTTACACCCAGTTTCTACCTGACAAATTGGACACAGAGGAAGGGAGATGGATACTAAAAAAACAGTTAAGTCTAAAGCAAAATAAGTTTTAGTAGTGATGCGAGGCTGTTGGCTGGTAATTTGTTGAACTACACGCTGTGTCTGATTCTCTGAGTTGGCTTTTGTTAAGGCTGTGGGGATTTTGGTGACCTGGAGGTCTAATAAGGTCTGCTTTCTTAGTGGAGCCTACAGCCGCAGTTGTGGCACTTGATGCACAAGAGGAGAGATGCAGGCGTAAAGAAACAAAATGTGGCCAAACAACCATTGTGACAGAACGAACAGCAGCAGGCCTGGCAACTCAAATGAGAAGGGAAATTTATTTTTACCAGAAGGCAAGAACTGTGTCATTCTAAATTAATAAAAAAAAGGAAAGTCTCTTCACGCTTGAAACTTTCAGCACTGAAGCACCATTGTGACTCATTAAAAAACCCTGTGTGATAAAGGCAGATTGTCAGCAATCATAAGAATATTTAGCCTGTTATTTTGGCATTTTTCTCTAGATAGTGTATTTACAGAAAGATACATCAGAGACTGTGGTGGAGAAAAAATATAAAGTATTAAAAGGCCTTTTGAGTTCTGAGATTCATACAAATACATGTTTTGGCAAGCCTGCATGCTGTTGTCTCAGCATGATGTCACACATTTGTTCTCAGATTCTCATACTTTTTTAGATTCCATCAAATGAGAATACATGGTAAATATTGATAGATATACCACCTTCTGCCAGTGCCTAGAGCCAACGAAGAAAAATGCTTTGATTTTCACTTGCCTGTTCGTTATCTTACAAGATACTTTTGTGAGGAAAATTATGTGAACCCCTTGAAATTTACTAATTTTCTGCTATAAATTGTCCTTTGCTATTCAGTTAAGTCACAATAATAGACAAAAGATATGTGCTTATGCTGATAACACACAAAAATGCTTCTCATATTTTTCCTGAACTCACTCATTAAACGATAATGGGTCTGGAGGTAAAGGTAGGGGGATTCATAGACTATTACACAAAGAAAATCTAATTGGAGTCAACAGTTGAACACCTGGTGTCCGGTTAATGAAATCCATTTAGAGGTGTGGTTTAGAACTACTTTGATTGCTGAAAGACACTCAAACATTTTAAGTTTAGTTTTCTCAAAGTATTCAGGCATCCCTTAGAACACTGTTAGACATATGATATATCGCTCAAGGCTGTTTCAAACTGTGGTTACTCTTTCTAGAAGTGGCCACGGAGCCAACATGACTCCAAAGTCACAAAGCAGAATTGTCTGTGAGGTAAAGAAGAACTCCTGAGTCGCTGCTAAAGACATGACGACATCCCTGAATTAGCAAACATCAGTCACAATCAGTCTGACAAAGCACATTGTGGTAAGGATAATGGCTTGTAGCCTGATTAAACAATTGTTGAATTCTTCAGAGAGCATCCTTAGAGCTGTCAATGATACTAAAAGAGCACGGCTTACTTACAGCAAAACATAACGGCATTGAAGTATGGTTGGGGGAGCATGATTTTGTCTCATTTCACTGCATCACAGTCTGGACCACTTGCCCATCATCAAGAGGAAAATAAGTTCTTGTTTTTTAAATTATTTATGCATAGAAAATACGAGGCTACTGCCTCGGTCACATTTCATGCTGCCTTGGGGTTTTGAGAACAAAAAGAGTTTTTTCTGTGCATGAAAAATAGTATTTTTAAGTGTCAACCTGGTGTATTTTTAATGTTTGAAACTGCAGTTACAGCTCTCCTCCACCGTTATGTGGTTGTGGCACTACACCTCATTCTGTGCATCAGGCAAAGCCACCCAAAGAAAATGAACACAGAGTTTACAGCTTGATGAATGCATCTGATGGTGCCCTGACTTTGTGGCTCTTGACTTTGAGAGCAATTAAAACCTGATAAATATAGTCTAATCCAGTTTACAAACACACACACACACACACACACACACACACACACTTTTATGTTTTCATGAATAAATGTTACATCTTGTGGGTACAAACATGTTTAAAATGACATGACTTTGTGAGGAGAAAAATGGGAACAGCAGGTTAAATAGTGCAGAGATCAGACAGAATGAATGTAACTGGTAGAATTTTATTAAAGAATGAAAGTATGATACAGTCACAAGACGCCTGCAAAGGAACGACTAAGAGCAGGAGAGAATCAGAGTCAGAGAGAAGAGTCAAGGTGAGAATAGTTTAAGAAATGTTGGTGTATTAAAGCTGAAGTTTAGGTTACGGGATTTTAACATTGCATTTACTTTTCCAGATATTACAAAAAGATAGAATAAGTAGTTCTGAGCTATAGTGGTTGAGGACATTCAGCTGCCCCATACACAATGAGGATGGCATAATTTGTAAAATATTCCAGAAGCATTGTGTTGGTAGGCTATAAAACTTTTACATTTACCTGTTTAAAATGAAAAATTGAAGGTTCAGATGCCTGGAATCTGGGTGTGAATGTTTATGATGAATGTGAATATTTTTACTACATAAATAATCCCGACCAATACTAGCCGTGTTGACACGGCTATCCAGCCCCCATTCCCCGTGACCACCACTTAGCCTAATTTTGGACCAGGAAAAGGCCCGATTTTCACAAGATTACCAAAATATCCTCTAAGATGATGCCAGGGTGGATGTCCACCAGTTGAAGCTTTGCAGAAGTTGAATGATGCTGCAGGACAATGACTTTAACCACCGGAGTAAATCCACTACAGAATGTTTTCGGAAAAAGAAAATTGTGCAGGTCTGACTTAGACTCAGGGATTTCTTGATGTCATTGCTGTCTAAGGAGGTTTGACCACCTATTAACGCCCAGCAGTTTACTTACTTTTTCCTTTAGTGTGTGTTTGATAAAAGATAAGATCAATTATAATTGTTTGTGTATTGTTGGCTTAAGTACATTGTGTTTTTTATTGTAACTTCAGCAAGGGTCAGATTACATTTTATGGGAAATGTATGCCGAAAACCAGCTTTAAGAAGATCGTGACCTTTCAACTGTTTTCCAATCATGTTATCCAGGAGTTAATTTGAATCATGTTCTTTTAAAAATAGGTTGGTATGATGGTGCTAAACAGTTTCATTCCATCCATCCATCCATTTTCTTGACCCGTTTTTTCCATTTCTGGGTCACGGGGGTCTGCTGGAGCCTATCCCAGCCCATCCCAGGCAAGAGGCAGGGGTACACCCTGGACAGGTCGCCAGTCCATCGCAGCAGTTTCATTCCTTTATTGTGAAATGAGTTGTAGTTGATCTGAGATAATCTAGGTCAGCCTTGAGATCAAGCTATTATTTCTACTTTTTTTTTAACATAGCTCTGAAGGAGTCTGCATGGGTCTTGTATAATATGTGTTACAGTAAGTATGCAGCATCCTTAGTTTCCACAATGTTAATTATCTAGTGGCTTTGTAATGAATTCAGAGTTTTCCAAGTTTGTCTGGGTCTTTCATTTGTCCCCAAGCTCTCATTTTGCTCCAAAGCTGGGCTTTTCTGAAAATTTGTATCTGCTTGATGTGACATTTGCCCCTGGAAAGCACAAACACAAGTCTCAGTATGTTGGATCAAGGACTGTATCCCAGCAGCCATGTTCAGACCCATAAGATTTAGGTCACTGAAAAACAGCCCAGATTTCAGAACCAACTTGTGTGTGTGTATGCATGTGTTTTAATAAGGATGATGCCAGATAGTGAAATCAAACTTGTCTGCATCACAGAAGAGACACTGTCTGAAAAAGGTGAAAGAAAAAGTATCTTTACATTTCTTTAAGCTATTCCTGCACCACAGATTTGTATTTATTTATTTTCTTTCCAGACTGTGGGTCTCCAAAGGTCTTAAGGGGTAGCTTGCAATATCAGGAGAAACTCTTATAATTGTCAATTGCTTATTAAACCGCTGAAGGCACACTGTCACTGTTTGCACTCATCAGAGTCAATTATCTGTGCTTTGACAACACACTTTGCCTGGCTTGTTACTTTCAGAGGACAATTCTGTACTTGTGCATTGCTCCAAAGGAACTTTGTCAGAACGCTGGCTTTAATTTAAAGCTAGATACCTGTGAAACCTGGTTGAGGCTCTGACCTGAAAGAAAACTTATCGTTTGTGTAATTCAACCTCGATACAATTCACAACATCTGAGAATGCAGTCATTTTTCATTTCCAAAGCCCGACCTACTGAACTCTCACAGTCTGAGTGCTGATGTATGCATTTGCTGCACACCAAAGACTTGCACTGTACCAACAATAAAATGAGATTTTCTAGAGGCAGCACATTAGCTGCATGTCCCAGCAGATTCCACCATGATGAAAGCTGATCATGTGCTGTGTTTCTGCCAAACCATGCAGCTGCATTCCTTATGAAAAAAAAAAAAAAACACTGTGAAAAGTTGTCCCATCTTTGGCGGTGTCAGCTGTAAACTCTCTAATAGCAGAAATTTTGTTCTTCTATATTCTGTTTTTGTACAGTATATTTAGATTGGATATTAAAGGACACTGAAGCACATGCATGAATAAATTCAATGGATTTTGGATCAGCGTAACCTATCCAATGACACTATAACCTGTAAATGTAAGAGCACTTACACTCTTGCTACCCTGTGTGGTACTCAAGTGGTACAGGAAGTAGTCAGGCACTTCACTCAGGTAAAAATACTTGTCCATTCATCTATCCATTTTCTGCAACTGGTTCAATTCTATTTGGGGTCACGGGTATTTTCTGGAGACTATGGCAGCTGTCATTGGGTGAAAGGTGGGACAGACTATAGACAGGTAACATCAATACAACAAATTACTGGGAGGTGTCCCATGAAAAACAACTGGATAGTATTTAACTAGCAACAAAATAGAGATAAATAACTTAAATAAATTGACAAATCATTATATGAGATCAAGTGGGGAAAAAAAGTAAATACATTCATCTACTCGAAAACTCATCCAGAGTATTCAGATATCCAGACATTTCTTTGTTAGGTAGACATTCAGTTTCAGTTTTTGCATTTGGATAATAGTTTGTTTTCTTTTAATTTTTCTTTTTTTTTTTTGGTTTCATAAATAGCCAAACTGCAAAATGCATTAGTCAGCAATTTATAAGTCTTATAGTAGTATCAGAATAAGGAATTAATAATTATTCACTCTGGCTGTTTAAACAAAATCAGCATGCTGAAGCTCAGCTCTGGCACCACTTAAAACTAATTATTGATAATGCAAATGCAAACTACCTAAAATGCTTTCACAATCTAGCACATCACAACTGCACAACAGCTATCTAAAGTCAAACAACTATCTAAAGTCAATCTGCAGGGTTATTTCTTCAATATAATAAACTACTTAGTAATTAATAGCATCTAGTTGCTGGCACATTTAGCTAATATTGTTGCAGTTGTCATGGAAATGTCTGAAGTAAACAAAGTCACATTGCTCATGAAATTTAGCTACTAACGTGTTTTTGCATCACTATTCATTACTCTTCTGATAGGAGAAGGTATGCACTGAGCAGCTTAGTTTCATTTTTTGTTTGAGTTCGTTTATTTTTATTGGAATAGTAGCTTGACTTCTATTATATAAATATATTACATAGTATGTAATAATAGATAATATATTCCAGGTAAAAAAAAATTCCAGCGGCCATAAAATAGTATTCGAGTCAGCCTACCTGTAGGCAACATATCATATATATGTCTGATATGTCATCTCAGATTATACAACCTGAGATGACATATTATGCTGTTATTATTTACCTGACAGAATTAAAACAAAATATAGAAACTGTGAGTGAAAAACAGATGTTAAGCTTACATGTTTAGTTTATATTTAATTGATATAAAGGTCAAAGACACATTTCTGCAGTCATGCAATCATCATGAAGCTTTACATGATTTAAGTCACTAGATTTAAAAGCAAACCCCCAAGTTAAACATGTTTATTATTTAATCTGACATGTTAACCACATTACTTTCTCATGAAATCGTGCTCAGGTACAGGTATTCATTTTGAAACTTTGCTGATACAGTATAGGTTGTATTCCAGACGGATGGAGGAAAACTGAGGAAAAACAGATCAATTTCTTGATTTCTGTACAGGGATAAACAGCGCAACATGATATCCAGGGCCTGTGGTGATTCTGCACTTTCTAAGTCTTTATGCTGCTCTCAGGTCAGAGTTCTGCCTCTTCTTTTATATCACAGTCTCCAGCCGTCTCTTTAGTGAGCTACAACCTCTTCTCCTTAGTTTCTCAATGCCAACATTTAGCTGTTCAGCTTTGAATTCTTAGTTTAATTTGGACTTTACACATCAAGTTTATGAGGATGTTGAAGAGAAAAAAAAGGAAAAACAAATTATGATGAAAGAGCCCTTACTGCAAAAGAGAGACACAAACAGTATGAAAAGGGAAAAACAGTAAGGAATTAATGTGGAGGATGGTCATGGTATTAGTACAATCAGCTCAATAATCCCTTCTATTCCAGCCTTGGCTGACATAGGATTTCCAAATCAATTTCATTTTCACTCATGATGATACAGTGGGAGAACTGAGTGGCAGTCAGTCTGGGTCATTCTGGTGTTGTCCCCATTTTGGTTTGGGCCTGAGCTAAGCTGGGGGAGGACTTTGTTTTTGTCAATATGTCACCAATTTTTGCACAGTTTTTTGAAGTCTTTTGGACTGACTCTGAGTCATTACAAGTTCCAGAGGCTCTCATATTGGTCAGTAAGATCTGAATAATGGCCTGCAGAGTCCGAATGAAGTCTTTGCACATGGCGTTCTGGCGCTCTCATCTAAAGCTCAGAGTCCACTCCAGTTCAGCAGGGCTGTCGGGGCACATTTCAAAAACTCACAGCCAGTTATACTTTCAGAATCTAGTTTGATGTTTACTGCTTCATCCTCAGAAAACCCACCACAACACTCTGAGGTCTCCAATATTTACTTTCAACATGTTTTTGGAAAATACTCAACACTGGTTTCAGAGCTGAATTATGTTTTTTTTTTCCTTTTGATACTTCTGAATATTAAAATCAGTGTGTCTCCCTAAAACAAATCCTGTGCTGTTCTGTTCTATACCTCGGCTTTGTTGAGCAATCCTGACTAAAGTGCATACTTAATAGGAAAATATTCAGAAACACCTTTATTTTTCATTTGTAAGAACAAAACATGAAACTTCACCCACTAAACCTGCCTTGAGCAGAACTGTAAAATTGAGCTTTTATACTGTAACTTTATATTTTGAAAAACAGTCTTATCATCTCACCAATCCTACCATCCACAGTAAACCCCATAATATCAGAGCTGCATTACATTTATTATTAAGAGCTGGAACCATCTCAAAGGTCATATTTCAGATAGTTATTATGTGTCTTATGTCCTGTGCAGTGCAGTATGGAGCAACAAGAATGTAGTTTTGTCTGAAGTGAAGGATTACATTACCTGTTAACCTGAACTTTGTCTTTATAATCAGGCTTTCCACTTTTGAAGGTTTAGCATCATTAATCGTGTGCCATTGTGATAAATTACATCAAATGGTGCTCATAATAATGAACCAAAAGCTTACTGGAAGTTTTAGTTTTTACTGCAATCAGCCACTTTGATGTAATTTAGCTATTAAATAAAGCTTGAAGGAACACAGCACAACATTGAACTAAAATGTTTATTGTTATTATTCTCAAACACCCTGTTTGTGAAATAAAATGAATGGATGCACAGAGATGAAATGAGCTGATCTAATCGTGGAAGCAGGTTAAATGCATTTAAATCTTTCCATCGGTCAGGGTGAATTAGAATTAAAGCTGAAACATGTGGCTCTGAGCTGCGATGACTGGTGTTCCCGCAGCTGTAAATCCGCATGGCATTAAAGCAGATTAGAGGCCTGCTGTAAGTATAGTCCTGAATGAGCACAGTCATTGTCAACCCAATATTTCTTACAAAGTCAGCAAAAAAAATCTGCTTACTGACCTGCTGTTACACATCAAATCTCCAGGTGGGCTGCACATCACCAGAAAATGAGGGTTTTTAATTTAAATTACACATGTTAGTGAGGCATGCATCAGAGAAGTGTTTCATTGTGGTAAAACCTTGGTACTGTACTTTGCTAACAAGGTTTTTAAAGAGCAGTGAAACAAGATAATACTGTATGTCTGGTGACACAGACAGTGCCATTCAATAACAGTCTGAAGCTTTTCTGTGTGTGTGTATATTTGGTATTTATTGACTGTTATCTTGTTGCTTCACTTTTATCTTGATATGTCACTGTTTAGTTTTTGTGACCGCCTTAGGTTGCCCATAACACAGTGCAGAGGTTTTGATTTACAGTCAAGAACACCTGCTGTTTCTGATGGTTGACAGTGTTATTTTCAATGATTTTTGAATTACACTTAGCTGTCCATACAGTTTGTGATTTTGAAATTATTTGCTTTTCACGTTTTGCTGTGTGACTGCATGGATTCATAATTGACTAATTAATATGCTACTTCAATTCCTATCTATCTCACATTGAAAGTGTACCTATTTCATAGGAAAACTGGACTCTTAAACACTGAACAGCCAGTGTCAAAGTTAAAAAAGCTTTTGCTTTGTATGCATAGTATCTGCATGCTGTTGTATTGGCAGTAACCTATTATGCTTTCACATTAACCCTCAAACACTGTGTCTGTTGTCTGAAATTACTAGTTTTCTCTGCCAACACATGTTCACAGTGGTCAGTTTTTTTATTATAATAACCGCTAACAGCTCACATAAAAAAAACAAAACAAAACAAAAATACCTGGAAGAAAACACTACTCACCTTGTTTCCGTGTTCTGCTGGAAAAACCATTATACAGGCATTTACATGAATGGTATTTTGGCACTTGCCACTCACCTAAAAAGTCATGTAGACCAAATTGCCATTAAAACACTTAAAGAATAAAACAAACTACTACTGCATAGTTGTGAATTTGAAGCTGAAATTCAGGTTGGGGGTCGCAAAATAAGCCTCGCTAGCTAAAGCTAACAAAGATAAATTTTGTTAACGTGAGTTGACCTATTCTGATGGAGTTTTAGAGCCATTTGAGGGTGAAAAACTACACAGTCTGGTGTAAATATTTAAAGGAAAACAAAATACTTTTACGCCTTTTGACAGATGGTGCATATCTGACACATAATTGAAAGTGCTTCCCAGTGACGTATATTTAACTGGTGGGATTCTGATTTCAACATTACATGTCTTAGACTCAAAAACAAAATCATGAAGAAATATGTTTAGTTAGTATATACAATGTCATGATGGTGGCTAACTGTTTCTGTGATATTAAAGGGTTCTGAGAATGATATATATACAATATATGTCATTATACACATATATTGTATTTACATGAATATAATTTGCAAGTTTTCTTCTGTCTTTTGGTGTATTTAGCCAGAGAAAAAACAACAGCTGACACAGCTTCCAAAAACTAATGGATGATCAAGACGTGGAGTTTCCCTAGATTCACAGCGTAGGGAGAATAAAAATGGGAATAGGACAAAATAAATCAGGAGGCAGTATCTCTGTATTTGCAGACTGGCATTTGCATTCTTTTTTGCAATAGCTACATTGCAGTGACTGCAAACATGCACGTTTGTTAATACTGTATATTACAGCACTGGCTTATTTTGGATGGTTCCGATAATTCCTCTAAACCTTTTCTAGGGCAGTCAATAAAATACTTGAAATTTCAAAATTTAAACTCTAGTTATTGGAGAATATTAAAGATGCCTATTAATGTTGTAACTTTGTTTTGTAATAACCATAGAATGTAGTTCTACTGAATTTATAAATATGGTCACTTGCCCTGTAAAACTTTAATTTAGAGCACTTCCAAAGTTTCATTGTACTTTCCATGGCGAAATGTAGATTAACTTAATATAACTGTGGGGCAGGCCTCTATGATTACCAAAAACACATAAAGTCATTGTGAGACTGGTTTCATTAGTTCATTCAAGCGGCTTCACTGCAATGCTTGGGACTTATTGATCAAAAGAGAGCTCACTTTCCCACAATACCTCCAGCTCTCTGACTGCTGGTTTAATATTTGTAGACTTTACCCCCGTAGAGAGGATATGTACTTTGGAGGGGAAAATATCATTCTAGATTAGTTTAAACTTAGCCAGAGAAAATTTTAGGAGTCCCAGTGTGTGTGAGACAGATTTCTACCTGCTATTGCATTTCTATTATTCTTTAATAGGGAGGTGATCTGTAGTAGATCTGTCATCTACACAACAGTCATAACAAATATTGTTCTTGTAGAAGAGCATGTCCTATTAAAAGCATTTAAATTGAAAACCGTTTTATCAGCTGGTGGGATGACTGAAGAGAAATCATCAATTATTACTTCTTCCATATAATCTTTTTGAGAAATATGATAAAAACCAGTTTCAGACAGCATCTCTTAGCCTAGCTATTTTTTCATGCCTATCTAACACAAATGCATGATTATGTTGAAATGTGTCCTAAGTAATGCTTTCTTTGAGTTTTGGCATCTTATAGTTTTCTAAAAAGGATTAAACCTTTGCACAGTTATTTAGGCAAGTGTCAATATGTGGGCCCTGAAGATAGAAAATTCTCACTCATTCAAATTAAAATGAAAGAGAACAACAATGTTAATAGCCTGACTCTGAAGTTAATTGAAATCCCTAAACCTCTTGCATCAGTATGCCAGAATTACCCTGACCTTAACTAAATTTTAGTAGCTGGGAACCAACTTAACTCTTTATGAAAACATCATTTTTTATTGAATAATGGCTTGATAGACTTATTCTGGCATCTCATGCTAAACATTTCACACATAAATTAGTTTAACACTAAAAAGCAATAACAGATACAATCCCAGTGGCAGCAAACATAAAAGTCCAATGTTTTTAGTTTGCATAAACATAACACAACATGTTCATCACTGCATGGTTGATCAACAGACCTCAAGGTCAACCATTCTCCTTTACTTGTCCATCTGTTGTACTTCCCATTATGCTCACTTGTCTTTTTCCATCTCAGTTTGTGTTGGAGTTTTTGCATCATCTTGCAGTGACAGCGCCTTTTGTTTAAACAGAGGACATTGTTCTATACTCATGCCTCCTGGTCTCCTGCATTTAGGTCCTCCTTGTCCTGTATCTGTGACAGTCTTGCAATTTGAATTTCAACATCTGCCATTGTGGAATGATGGGCCATGCCCACACAGGCTAAGGGAGCTGTCCAATCAGAGTACAGCTGGCTTCTCAGCAAAGAGGGGGACTCTTCTTTCTACTTTTCCAGTAAACAGTAAATAGAAGAAAACTGAACTCTGACAGCCATATTATGGGAACATTAACAACATTTTAGTTAATTGATTAAATGGGTTTAATGCAGTGATTAGTCTTAATAAAAGAACCAGAACCACTAAGTGGAATTGGATGACATCATGATTGTAGACAATTAGGTTTGCATCAAACATTTCAACCCATAATCTAATTGGATACAGGCCCCTCAGATCGAGTACAATGTAATAAGAAGAAATCAAGGTTCTGCAAATACAGCTAAAGTCATTTAAATTAGACCATTTTCTGGAGCCAAACAGCCCTCTCACATACAGAGGTATTTTGTCAGAATTAACACGTTTATTAGAATAACAGACAGTAACAAAATACTAGGTTTAGGGGCATCAAGATTACTTAGGGTATCATTTTCAGTTCTATAAAAATGTACAGAATCTTAAAAGGTACAGGTTCTCATTGTTCATCTAGAATCTTAGGGGTAAATATTTTATAAAAACAAAAATGTCTCTGTTGGGGAGTACAGATGTCATTGATAGGGTTAAGGTTAGTGGACATCTCTGAATCTGTTCAGTTTTGAGCTTGACAATGGTGATTAGCCACATGGACCTGTTGTTTGTTTCTATTTTCCATAAAAAAGGAGCATCACTTTGCAACTCTGGATGTCCAGGAAGACAAATGTGGTTTTCTTTTAACATGGCTAAAACACAGCAATAATATATGCTGTAAACATAAGCAGGTCTGGACCAGGTTTTGTTCTGACTTTCATCTTAAATGTGATCCTGAAGGAATATAAAACCTAGAGGAGCTGGGCCCTGTTCCAATATTCTTATGTCATTTTTGTTGCTGTGTATTGCATTTGAAATTTTATACAGCACATATGTCATGACTGATCTGTTCCCATGTCTGTTTAACTGCTGTGTTGTTGCAGCCATGACAAAACTAATTCAATACCAGAGCATTTTATTTTTATTCATGGTAAAACATTTTAAATGGTTCACTATGCTACTTTTGGGGTGGGATTTTGTTAAATCTTGAGGAATGTGGTAAAAACAATTTAATGCAAAAAAATATGTATTATTAATAGCACAATATGGTCAGCACTAAAACCAAACTCTTGAATTCATTGGGGCATTGACAGTTCAGAAGTGAAATTAATAGATCATTTTATGAATTTTCTGGATTTAAAATTGTCTGCCTTTTTTGTTTGTGTTGCCTTTGTGGTGTTAGACTTACCATTATAGTTTATTTAAATTATTCATAACTCTCAAGGATGAGTATTAGCTCTTTTTTGGCTAAAGTAAATAAATGTGCACACAAATGTGGCATAATTTTTTTTCTGGGATGTTGTCCCCCCCCCCCCCCCCCCGACAAATGGTGTGTGCCATTTTGTTTATTATGGGGCTGCACATGGAGCCAGAAACAGAAAACTGGAGATTCAGTAGATGACTAACGTCACAGTCCCAATTATTTCTGAAGGGAGCTTAAGTGCTTGTCTGGCAAACTTTCTTGAAGAATGCCTGGGTTGAGTTAGATTTGTAGTATGTGCCTGAAGTCTTTTTTTCTTCTTTTTTTTTCTTTTTGGTAACTATCATATAGAGTATACAAATGTGAAATGTCTGGAAGATGGATGTATGGAAAACTGATCAAATGTCTGTAAATGCTTATGTTTAGATGGAAATGGTTTGTGAAAAATAACTGTCTAATAAAAACAATGTGCATCTGTTTGCCACCATCCGTACCCGGGTTCAGCCAATCAGATCAATAGAACTCTACGAACTGAGCTGGCCAGGAAAGAGCTGCTGCATACCTAAAATGCCTGTTCAGTCTGAACTTCTGTTTGTGTTTTCTCACACACAAAACATATACAACCTGGCAAGATGGATTCTGCTCTAACTGTGATCCTGGGAGTATACAGTTTCCATGTGTTGCAAATAGAAGGAAAAAAATCAAAACAATTCCATTGCTCATACCCTCACTGGATTACTCTGCATGATAGTGTAAAACTAGAGCAGTAAAGCCTGGACTGTGTAGTGGATTATGATACTTTTTTTTTTTTTCAGGATTTTAAAAGAAAAGAGAGTTTGATATTCAGGTTTGTGATATTTTTATATCACAAATATCACAAACCTGACTATCAAACTTTCTAAATCATTACATATAAATTATTTCACATAACATTTGATGCAAATGAAGGGAAATAGCCAAAGGATATATGAAGGTAAAGGAAGAACAACTTGAAAAGATAGCTTATTTATGTTTTTTGAATGTATAAAAACATGACTATTGCCACTTTCATGTCATTCATTTATGAAATTTATGGAGCCTGACTTTTTTTAGGCATTCCCTTTCTTTTCTAATATTCACATTTTGGCCATGTCCTTACTCATACTTATTTTGCTGTTTAATTTACCCAAAAATGATAAATGTACAGAATGAAATTCTTACAGCAAACTCTTACAGCAAAAAAAACAAAACAAACTCCACTTTCTTCAGTCTTTAAAAAATTGAATTATGTCAGTTAACCACTTTGTTCTGCTGTCGGATGTGTATTTCAGGTCATTATCTGGCTACTAACCACAAACCTTGGTTTCCTTTGGAATGTTATGATTTGATGCTAGTAACCCCGCTGCTCTCTGACAGAGCTGTGATGTAACAGAAACTGGAAACAGTTAGCCCCTACTCTTGCATGGGTTAATTGAGGTGAGGGTTGTTTTGAATTATTTGTGTCTCCTTAAGGTATTTGATGACCTTATTTTAAGCCACATCTCCAGTAACCAGCTGAAATATTATTTCTAGAAGCCTTCTTGTACATAGAATTTTCTCTATATCTTTTTAAAATTTCTTCTTAAATATCGCATATACCACCCTAACAAAGCTTTCTTGTGAGTTAGCACCTGTGGGATGACCATGGAATACTTTGGAGGCTAGATTAATTCATTATTGCCTGATGTTCAGCCCTTAAACTGCATGAGTTAAAGTATTATGTTTTAGTCACATTTAAAAGGCTGTTTGCATATGAAAGACCCCTTACTGACTATAGAGACATCACTTAAAAGGAAGCATGAAAAAGAAACTTGGTGGATAAAGTGATGGTTTGTAATTTTGTGCCTTCATCACCACACAGTGACATTGCAAAGTATATATTAGATTTCTGCCACAGTCAGGCTCTGATTTTTTTGTCAAAAGGGTTTTCATCAAACAGGAAAGTTTTGGAGTCTCATCTTAAAAATCCAGAGGGTGTTTGTGTCCTGAACACAAACTGGAGCTGGTTCAACAAAATAAGGGATGATAAATGAGTGCTCTGCCTCATATTCTATTTTGGAAACTCTAGGAAAAATGGGCAGGCCTGTAACCCATGAGCAAAGATCTCTGTAGGGATATTATGGATAGTCGTCAAAAATCTATGACAAAATTGGTTGCCTGCAAATTCAGTGATTGATTTTTAGTTGGATATGTTATCGCACGTCTGTTTCATTCAGTGGAGCTTACAACACTTTTTAAAGGAATAATGTTGTACATGTTTCTTTTCATGACATCACTAAAATATAACAGCTTAAAAAACTTTTTAAAATGCAGATAGATGTTCAGGTGGTTGACGTGGCCTTTTTTTTTGATGCGCTCTCTGTCCACTGGTGGGAATGTCATACCTGTGAGCCCATCATGGTAGAACTCCGCTGTAAGTGATACAGAGAGCTGAGAAAATTTTAGATACGTGAACTTGTGGAACTTTAATGACTGATTAGTGGTTAAATAATTTAAACACTTAGGTAGGCCAACACTTAACTCAGACTCTGTGTAGGAGAGTTTCGCTTTTTAAAATGTTTGTATCACCTTGTTTTTAGGCCCAAGTAGATATTTAAATGGTTCTGAAGTTAATTAAAGTTGGTTTAAGTTTTCAGTTTGCATATGTTTGAATATGTGTTCCTTGCTACCTTGTCTCACAGCTGAAGAGTGAAGACAATGTAGTATGTCAGAACCAAACATTGTACTAACATTCTGGGAACAGGTGACTAAATACAAATATGTAGAGGCCTCAGAGAATTGGCAGGAACAACCTCCTTTGGTGTTCTCAAACAAAGAAGAACAAAGGGAGAAAGCTGCTTGTCATATTTTGCCATGGCTCAGTTCAGAGTCTTCAATGATCTTTTTCAAACATAATGCCTTCTTATTATCTTAAGGCCAGTTCTATTCAATTTCTATGCCCCTGAAACAAACAAAAAAATTTTGAACAGGAACTGACATAAAAATTGTAGTTCTTTCACAGCAAAGTTCAGTTTTTATCTCATTATGGTTTCTCTATGCACCTTCAGTATGTTTGAGTAACTTTTCATTTTTTTAGTAATCCTCTTATAGCAGGATATAAAACAGTTAAAACAACACAAATGTTACATTTTTATTTGAAAGCACATTTGATTAATTTTAGGAAGCTGTTGCAGTCTTCCTTCCCTGTTTTTGGCAAACACAACCAAAGTAACTCTGGACCCCCACCCCCTGTGTCCTTCGACAACATATTGCTTTGTGGCGCAACGATGAAACTAGCTCATGGAACTATGGTGAACATCATGTCAGAGCTGATTAAGAGACTCAAGAAAGTGATGAAGATTAATTAAAAAGAAATTGAGAGAATGAGCAAGCAAGAGACTAAATGAGTAACTCGTGGACAGTGACATAGAGGTGAATTAACCACTACGCCTATTGGGAGATCCACAGAAATGAAAATAGCAGAAGGTCCTTTCTGCTGCTTTAAAATTTGTTATCCGCTCATCTTTGAAAAAATAAACCAAAGTTCCATAGACCATGGTCATCATTTAAATCATATGTTCTTATTAAAGGGGATTCACAGAGTAATTTTAGTCAGTATTGACAGAACTATTGAAGAACTGTTTTTACAAGTCTGCATAAAGTTTCTTCTTTAAGCAGGAGTGTGAGGTACAATGTCCACTTCTCTGTGAACTTTTCTTGACTTGTTTACGAACTCTGAATTTCTCTTTTCTCTAGTGCCTTCGCATTTAATTTAAGATTTATTTATTTACTTTTAATGTAGGGCTGGTTTTGTAACCCTTGCATAATTTAGCATGTAAACACTGATATACTTGAAAGCACACTTGAAAATGCATTCAACCTATTTGAAAAAGTTCCTTTAAATTTGGTCTTAGACCTCTATGAACTCCATCTGGTCAGTCCCGGTGATTGGACTTGCAAACTAAACCACCTCAGTTTTAAAGGTGAACTGTATTTCCAGCACTCTGTGGAGGTTCTTTACTATATGCATTGTAAGTATAACTAGTCAAATCTACTGAAGGACTTTGTTCCAAAAGATGAAATATCTCAGGATCTGTATAACTTTTATGTGACTAGTCCTGACATATTTCGGCAAACCAGCTTAAATAGACTTGTCACAGCTTGGTCTGCGACAAACTAACATTACCACTGTCAAATATGTGGAGTATATTTAAATTTATAGCTTACATAATTTCAAAATAATACAAAATGAAAACAGTTTCGTAAAATAATAATAATAATAATAAAAATTGTTAATATCGCAAACCTTTATAATTACTCAAAGAAATGAATCCTGATTTTACATTTTTATCCCCAAACTATCCATGCATTCTCTAGTCTAGACAAAAGAGTAGTTTCTTTTTTCTCAGCTACTTTATTTTAAATGGTAGTTACTAAACTTTTGCATTATCTTGTTGAAAACTATAAGGACATTTGTGGAAAAGATGTCCTCTCAAGGGCAGCCTGTATTCCTCTAAAATGTGACTGTATGTTCCAGCATGCTGTCACCTCAGAAGTGTAAATGACCTTTGTCAAGGCGACTGATACAAGCTAATACTATCACACAGCCTGGTCTTGGGACACACGGTGCCCGTTTCAGATCTACCAAAAAAAAAATCTGAATGACTTTTCTGTCTGACCATTGTAAACATTTCCAATATACAAAACTTCATCCCAGATGCCTCCGACCTCAGAGATGTAGATCCTACCTCTAGACTATGTATCATGAGTCTTTCTTGTCACAGAGTAAACCTTTAAGTAGGATTTGTGAGTTTAGCTGTTTGTTGTAGTGCTTGACAAAGGTGTTGTGGTTATATCAGATAGGGGAACAAAGGAAAGGAACAAAGATCACAGGTGTCCAGCTTAGGCTTGCTCTCTTTCTCTTTACATATTGAAATTCCTCCTGAATCTTTTAACACTTGAGCCTCCAGGAAACTAGCACCCCCTACAAGCGCCGTAGCTGTCTCACAGACCGCCAGATATAATTTCATTGCTAGGGTTCAGAAATCAATTCTTAAAGTGGAAAATTTTGTGTTTACACTTGTCCACACACAGGAGATGGTGTGCACGTGCCCATGGATAAAGTTACCATTTCTTTCATTCTATTGAGGTTTACTGGGCTGATTTCATAATTGCTTACTTTTTGTGTGCATTTTTTAAAGTAATGACAATAATAATAGTTTTAGATCTTTTTATTGTAGTGACATCAGTGGTGAAGCAGACATCAGTCAGCTTCGCTTCAGCAGCCGCTGGTTTCACTGTTGAGAGGAACGGTGTATAATTCTTAATTCATTATGGTTATTTCAGATTTTCAGGTTACAAAATCAATATGTATTTGCAAAATAACATCTGTGTAGAACCCCCCCCCATTCCTTCTGTGAACATCATGGGTCTGACAGCTGTGACAGCTAACTTTATGTTTTCTCTGCGGTAGTCCAACTCAGTCTCATCAATCCACTCGTCATCTCTTCCATCAGTGCCCCGCTCATTTCTCGCAGAAGTTGCAACATTTCTCCCACAGTATAGCCTACAGTCTTTTTCTTTTTCCTCTATCCACATTTGTTTTTGTGCATGTGTTTTCTAGCTTTCCAAATCTGATCATTAAAATGGCAATCCTCTCTTTCTTTCCCTCTTTAGATCAGGATATACAGTGTAATGCAGAGAAAACATATAAAAATGAAGGGGAAAAATGTACTGACTCATGACATGTAACCACCCCTAATGTGGCACTAACTCTGCAGCTGGACCACCTGCGGTGTAAATGATGTGGCAGTTGGAGGAATAAGTGCTTAGAACTTGTGTGTACTTCATTTTAATATACTCAAAACTTTAGAGAATATAAAACACACATATTTAAGAAAAGTCAAGAAGTGACAGACCTGTACATTTTGTTTACTAGTCACATAATAAGGCATTTGTCACAAATCTTTTTTTTTTTTCAATTAAAGTTAAGATCGATGCCCTTACTCACTTCAGATTTGTACCAAAGCAGTAACAGGAAGTATATAGTTCACTGACTGCATTTAGTGCGTTATTTGCTGTGCATTATAAAAGGGTACAACAGGACAGTCTTACAGTGCACTAGTTTCCCCAAATTTTTGTGCATATTATTGAGGGTGGCTTTAACGCATGATGCAGAAACCTCAACAATACAGGATGACTGCTGCCTGGAAAATAAGCCAGAGGACACCTCTAATGCAAATGACACTTTATGGCCCAAAGTTGCAAACCTTAGAGGATTAGCTTGAGAGTGGAGTGTTACATTTTGAGCTCACCACTGATGATAAATGGGACTGGATTTGGCAAATAGGACAAAATAATGTGCGATCTTAGCTGAGGCAGTTGAGTCAGAATACATAAAAATAATCACTCTATTTCTCCCCATGCTGCATTTCTTGCTGATGATCTTTTGGTACACATCATTTGCTGTCCAGCCACTAGATGTGTCATGTTTGTATTCAAAGTGATGTTGTCTTGACGGTATTTTCTAACGTTCTACCCCGCTGTGTTCTGTGTTGATGGACATTTCACTTCTGCTCATTTTTGTAATTTGACTTATGTTTTCTCCTTTATCCTTCTCTCTTTTGAATCTCATGTTCCACTCATCTCACAAAGAAAGTATATTTAATATAGAAATAGTATTAAGAAGGTTTGATAAAAGCTTCGGCTTTGGGATAATCACGTTATTTTTTTATTTTATTTTTTATTTTTTTGTAATGCTGGCACGTTGCTCTTATTATCCTGTCTGCTTTTCTTTCCCCCGAATTGCTATTCATAATGAGCTGTATCTTGCTGCCACATTTTCAACTTTAATGAGCAAAAATTGTGTTTTTGCTAACTCTCTTAGTTGCCGCCCTCTGGGAGTGTTTCAGGAGGACAAGCTGAGAACACATACAAGGCAGCTTCATGTTTTCTTTATTTCTTTCTGAGTGAGCAAAGTGCTTTCCCCTGGGGTAGTCTTTCTTTGTTCTTTGGACATTTTTTGCAGGCTTAGAGTAGCTGTTACGCCCCGCTGCATCATATCTGTGTCATGTCTTGAACACTTACTGAACACATGATATGGGGGAAAAAAGGAAATAAATACATAATTCTTAAACTTAAACTGGAAGTCTTAAGAATTCTTTCCATGAGATGTGTTCCCTAATGCATTTCAAATTCTAACTCCATTCAAATTAAAATTTAAACTCAAATTTAAAAATCCTTTATTAATCGTAGTTGGGAAAATAATTCATTTATTCATGAATTCATTTATCATAGATCTAAGTGTGATGCTAACATCCTGAGTTTTCTTGCAACATGCAAGTTTATTAAGTAACTTTCTTTTTCACATTTATGGCTCAATGATACAATCATGCTAGCTCATCTAGACTGGCCAGTAAGGTTTATGTTTCTAGATCAACTTGAATTTGAATTTTACGTTCAAATTCCTATATTTTTTTTCTTCTTAAAGTATGACAGCTTAATGCATCATTACAACTATATCCCAAAAAGGTTTGTACTGCCCCCATTACACTGAAGTCTTTCAAAATAAGGGTGTTAATGAGTACATTAGTATGTTTAAATGTGTTTAAATGTGTGGTTAGTAATTATAGACATTTTGTAACCCAGAATAATTTTTGTCACAGTTGTTGAACATCTCCTAATCATCTGCTATGTGTTATTATATGTCTTTGTAACTCTTGTGCTCTTAAGTGCTGACTGTCTTGGTCAGAGCACTCTTGAAAAAGAGACTTTGAATCAAGAGTTTTTTGCCCTTGTTAAATAAAGATTAATAAACTTTAAAAAAAACAATAAGAGCTTGGTGTGCTCCCAAAACTATAACAAACATTCCTCCATCCAACTGGGAAGAGTCTGTGCTTGTGATGGGGCATGTTTTCTTAAAAAGCACTGAAGAGAGGGGAAGGGAGGAACTAGCTCCATGTTTGTTTATGTTTAGTCAGATTCAGAGAAATACTGCAATGAAAACTTCAAATTATTAATAAGAAAACATACTTGAGTTTTCACTTCTAGGGTCTGATTAATCCCCTTTCATTAGGCTTATGTTGATGTACTGGGGGCGATTAACTTAATTTCAAATATCAACTGATTTGGCATTAACCAGAAATTGCTTATCCCACATTTAAATGTCACCTGAAGAGAAACAGTCAAGCACAGCTTGCATGTGGGTATTCGAGTAAAGGATTTCATTTCATCTCATTTCTCATCTTGATACATCAAACATTGACTGTGGCTCTAAAAAAGGTGTCAGGTGGTCTAATGGAAGAAAAAAAAGACAGCGTACAATGCAGTTAAAAACCTCTAGTAGTTGTCTGCTTTCATCAAAAGTGCACAACTTCCCAAAAACTAATTCTGACGTATAAGGCAGAACAAGTGAGACTGAAAGATGCTTCTTTTGAGAGAGTAATTGCAACATCAGCAGGTGAGATGATAATGAAAATATTCATCATGCAGGAGCAGGAGGGCTGATCCTTATGCTAATAAATTATCTTTGCACCGGTTATTTACATTTTCATTAAGGTACTGAACTTTTTTGATTATCACTAGCAGTGGGATGCTATCATTAATGTCATTTTTGATTGAATATGCCATATTTATTCTGTGTACGTTTGTGTGTGTGTGTGTGTTTGTCCTGAAAATTGATTTTTTCCAAGATATTTTCTTTCAGCATTTATCACATGAGAACTTATTATAGATTTGTTTCCTTAGCAGGGCTAAATGGGAGACAGACCACAAATCAAAGGACATTTTCAAACCCATCATAATAACTGCATGAATTGTGCATTTGCTAATGTAATGGTTATTATAAATTAAAATTAATATTACTCAGTTTGCCTATAAACATCTGTGAAGCTTGTGAGCTCCTGTTAATACAGCACATGCATGAGAAGTTAAAAGGTGTGCTGAAGAAAGAGTTTATACATGGAATGTACATATTACTGCTTTTAATTCAATCTTAAAGCAGACATATAATGAAAAACTTTTTTTTCTTTTTTATTGAGAACCTTTCTTAGGGTGTCATAGCTTTTGACATGACACCACAGTGTTCAATCACCTGTTCAGATTTGAAGCGTAATGTGACATCACAGGCCTAGATCAGTCAAATTTATTTATTTTCATGTTTTTATGGAGGAAGAAAGGAAATTGTATCAACTTCAAAACAGAAGCCAATATACTTCCTCTATAATGTATTTTTCCCCTTCTCACTTTCATTTCCTGGCCTCAGTGCCTGTACTGCAGGTGTCACATGATGTCAAGTTATCTCAACTGTACACAAGCAGACCTGCTGCATATCTGCAAAGAAAAAAAAACAAACAAAAAAAAAACAAACTCTGCAACACTGCCCACAAAACAAAATGGGAGAAACATCTCATTTTCTATCCTTAAATGTAGGAAGAAACATTAATTGTAACTCTTTCGATGAATTAACCTGGCAGTGTGTCAGCATTGATAGATTTGATGTAACAAAGAAGACACTGAGCTATTGGATCAGTGATGTTAAATTTGATGGGTGCCTATGAGAAAAAAAAAAAGCCCAGTGAAGCCCATTTACTCTTTCCTTAATGATTTTAGAAACTTAAGTTGTGTGTTTTTAAGAGGTGTATCATGGAACGCATACTTCACTGCATCGTCTAATAGTATTTTTATAAAGGGTTTGGCCACAACACAATAGCAGATAATTCTCTCATTTAACACAAAAAGCTACAATGGAAAAACTTGAACTACATAGACTAATAAGAAAAAAAAAAAACAATCTTGAGCAAACGCTTTTGTCTTTGGGGAAGTATATTGATTCCTTATGTCTAAAACAGACATGTTGTACGATCTACAGCTTCCTGCCTGACTTATCTCTGATTCAGAGCTGGTTAATCCAGCATATAGAGCGCAGTGAGAAAGTGATAAATGTTGTGTTGGTATGCTGTGAGGCAAGACAGAGGGAGAGATCACAGGAGACAAGAAACAAGACACCCTCTTAGCTGAGACAACAGAGGCAGAACCTGAGGGACGTGTTTCTGAGTAAACGCCTGCTGCTTCTGATGGTACCATTGAATTAGAGGTGTATTTAAGGAGGAATATCAGCCTGATGTTTGAGAGGATTATTTTGGGCATAGGACTCTGTTTTTATTATATGTCACTTTCTACCACACCATTGAAACCACCAGTCCAACATACAGCAGACATCCCAGAAAAGATGCACTGGGATGTCATGAGCCAAAACACACAAGTTCTTTAAGTCATGCAATTAGCAAGTGAGTACCCAGTTTCTTTTCTTTTTTGTAGATATGCCATTTAAATTTCACTGGACCACGTTCTTTGACATTCCAAGGCCAAACCAATGTTTTTGATTCTTTTTTCTGCTCCTCCATTCTTTCCTGAACAATTTTTGCATTCTGGCAGAATCTGCTGAAAGAGGAAACTGCCATCAAGGAGCACTGTTCCCAGAAAGCAGTTTATGTACCCTGCAAGATACTGTACAGATGCTGGCAAGTGTCAGAGTAACACGTCAATGTCCCAGCAGAGCAGAAGCGATCATTGCCAGCTCGCCTTCCTCACATATTGCATCTTGGGCCATCTTATCTCCAGGGAAATGATGTGCATGCACTGTGTGGTAGCATCATAGTCTCTCACATGCATTTCTTTGCTCAACACGTGACACATGAATTAACTGACACATGAATAAGGCAAGCTTCTTACGGTACTTTATGGTCCAGTTCTGACATACACATGTCTACTGCAGACACATTGAGCAGTGTGTAGGGATCAGGATTGGACGCTTATGATGACACAGCCCTGTCACCTGCAAGCTGCCATTTGTGTGTGTTCTACCAACTTTCTACACTTTATGGCATATTAGTGTTTCTGTAGCATCAGTTAACATTCGACAGACTCCCTATATGTACAACAATCTATCTTGGCCACCAGCTGCCCTGTTCAATGATTGTCCTTCCTTACTGCTACTTTGGAAGATGCTTTCATATTGAACAGAAGAATTACAGCTTTCATCTAATCATCTAGCCTGTAACAGTTTAGTCTTTTTCAAAGTCTGTGTCCACACTAAGATACTTTATTTAAATACTTAACTTTTGCTGCTGTTCTTCCTGGACTCCTCACTATTCTGGCAAACTTGACCCTCAAAAGCAGAACATTTTTGATCCATGGATCTGGAAATAATGCAGTTACACCCACAGGTTTCAGGATTGATTTTTCTGAGGTAGCATGTATACATCCCTGAATCACCAAGACTGTAGCATGTGGTTATCGCTGCAAGATAAGGTGCACCTTTACAATGGTGTAAACGACTTCATAAAGATGTAGCGTCAAGTCCTGCTGAATTTGTTGTCCTTGCTATGAACTGTTATACACCTGTGGTCTGTTACTTCTTGTGAATGTTTCAGACTGTTTTCAATCATGCGTGCATTCCCAGTGAGAATGAATGCCATATGGCATGCATTTAAGGTGAAGTAACATCGTCAGGGATCTTTTTCTGCACATGAAGTTGAAATTATAAAGTGGAGGTGGATTGGGTGAGTTTCAAATGACCCTTTAAAATACAAATTGATGAATGTGGATGTTTCAAAAATTGCAGCATGATGGCTTTATAACTATTCTGTGATCTGAATGTTTGTATTCATGAGAAGCCGTGTGAGTTAATGTTCCTGTAGCGTACCTGAAGGAGAATGAATTGGTGTTTAACACTAAAATAAGATAACATTCAGCTGCTTGAATGGGACTGTCAGCAACCTTAAAACACAACAGAAAATCCCATTAGCTACAGGGCAAACCACACAAGTGAGGACAGGTTTATTCAGTGCAATAGAATAGCAGGTTGCCTTGATGCCAAAATCTTACAGGTGTTATGGGATGGTTGCAGACAGAGAAACTCAAATCCTCTTGCACAAATTGCCAGGCTTTTTAAAAATTGTTTTCCTAAAAAAATAATTAAATTATAAAAGCTCTGTACATGTAACCTTTGTTCCATTTCATTACAAAGAACCAAGTGACATGTTGCCTGTTTCATCTGTGACACAAACTGGCACTTGAAAGGAAATCAACATCATATGATTTGGCAAAGAGAGAGTGACGAGTGGCAGAGTGGGGAGAGATGCATATAGACGTAGAGCGAGAAGAAGAGTAGAATGAGATTGATCAGTGAGTGGGAGGAAATGTCACTAAGCTCCAGGCAATGCATTTTCTATGTGTAGAAGCTGCCATTTATGCTCTTTTTTTGAGGCTACTGTGTAACACTTTTCCAGACCTCACCTGACAAATGCTCCCTGTGCTCCCCATTGTCACATTTATGCCACCCTCTCTTATATTCACTTATATTTTTGCTTCTTTCTTGATTTATTTACATTGACAGGAACAACGCAGATTCTTATGTGACATATATTTTAACATAAACCATTTAATCTTTGCATTTTTGTGCATAAAAATAATCTTTACCCACTTCTCTAATAAATTCACTGCAATAACAATATGCTGCAGATGAAGGGTTCTTATATATATATATATATATATAT